>JAQMCX010000053.1:630820-645517 GCA_029814765.1 Acanthurus leucopareius | reverse complement strand
TATATGTTAAACTATATGTAAGCTATATGTAAGTGTTTTAATAATGATACTATTAATAATACTAGTAACAATACCAAAAATAATAACGCTAGTAATAATAATAATAATACTAAAAATAACAATCGCTAATATGTTCGCAATAACAACTTTCTAACAATAAAAAATGTTCATGTGTTTTCAGGATGTTCTTTTACCCCCCCAAAGGCAAAAAACAATAAATTAATTAAAATAAAACAACCTAAATCCAAGGATATCTAGACCAAGAGGTAATGACATCAATAGGCCCAATAATAAAACAGACAAAATGCAAATGCTCCCCAATTAAAAACCAGATTACAAATTTTGAAAATTTTGCCCTTGAAAAACTATAATATAACTATAATACGTTTAAGCTGACCACCAGCCCCTATGTACCCCTATGGGGCTATGTGTTCACTTGGAACTGGCTGATGGGAGATTCTCCCTAAAATGCAAGAACACCAGCCCGGGACAAAGGGAAGGGGAAGGGCAAACAAACAATAAAATAAACCCTGCGGCTTGATTTGATATGGGGG
The DNA here is from genome assembly GCA_029814765.1 of Acanthurus leucopareius. Lineage (NCBI taxonomy): Eukaryota > Metazoa > Chordata > Actinopteri > Acanthuriformes > Acanthuridae > Acanthurus > Acanthurus leucopareius. The sequence goes on along the minus strand of JAQMCX010000053.1, from coordinate 644,963 downwards.
AAATCACACTAATAACCCGCATATGTACACAGAATAAATCTGCGCAAATGAGCTACAACACCCACATGTTGTCATCAAGACAAATAAGCCCTCTGTGAGGAGACTACTATTTCGGGAAGCAGAGGTGGGGAAACAACCAACACATAGAGACGTCAATATTTACTGCATCCAATGCATGTCATCAGGACCCCATGATACATTTGAAAACATTTATATACACAACATGGTGAAAACAGGGAGGAAACAGCATGAGGACATAAACTCTGACCAGCAGACTGACATATGGCAGCCTTTATAGTAAATTGGTTTCATACATTCTGGAAACTGAGCTTAAAGCGACAGTCCAATGTTTGGGGAGATGTGTTTCTTTGTACGCATTTTACAAAGAGACAACAACAATAACAGCTGTGTGTACAGACTGCAAGCAGAATTCCCAAACTCATGGGGCCAGACATGGTGGATCCACAAGCAAATTTCTCTGTACAACCAGGGATGTGCGCCATTAGTCAGCTAGTCCTCTGAACTACCCAAGGCAGTTGGCACCAAAAGTACAATAACGTCAAACTTCTTTTATTAACCAAAATTTTCAAATAACATTTTGACCTAATTTTTACTGAAATCTCACGTCATGTTCCTCTACTCACATACTGCTTTGAAGAAAGAAAGAACATCTGTTACTAATGTTAACTGCTGTGTCTAAGATGTTAAACACATCATTGTTTGTTTGCATAATGGACAATGTTTGTAATGAATGGTGCAGAGTGTCTCTTACTTGGATGTTAAATTTCAATTGGGTATTGAAGAATGTGATTGTTATGTGAAAAATTGCATTGAAAAATCACATTGTGAGTGTTTATGTGTTTATTAAATTATTGCAACTCTAGGATAACATGGTACATAGGATGCAATAATATGAATATAATTCGAAGTTAATGCACTGACCATAATACTGCATATAACAAAGAATTACTATAACTGAGTGTGGTGGTTAAAAGGATGATGACACTGGTAGTTATGAATCATCAAGCCAACATTATCAAGTCAGCATGAGCAGCAAACTCAGCTACATCAACCTTCATAAGAACAAGTTACTTACAGTTTAAAATTTAGATCTAATAGAAAGCAACGGAAGAGGTTTCTTGCAATGCCACCTTGTCTGTTATTTCCATCAGTGTTTGTGGTCAGACACATTGTTACAATGAATATCCAAATGAAAGAAAAAAAAAAGTTCCCACTCCCCTCACATCTTACACTGCAAATGTTTTCCGTTTGAGTCATAACAGTCCCATCTACATGACGAATTGCACCAAATTCATTCTTTCTTTGCCTCCTCGTCCCCCCTCTTGGTTCCCCTCAAACAAATGGAAAAGCAATCCAAATGCTTCAGGAAAGTATACTGGCTAACCCTCCAAACTGGGTTTAAGACAAACTCACCGAACACTGTTGTTGCTCTTGAGTTTCTCACAAAAAGAGAAAATCAAACCACTCAACCCACTGAGAAATTTCAAGTTTTAACATTCACTATGAGGAGATCACACAGTCATATTCACATTATACTACAGGTTTTTTACACCTCTTAGAAATCAGGAAGGACATAGAAACCACTTTTCTTACTTGGGACTTATTCTGAAATGGCAGGTTGTCTTTTTATACCATTAGCTCATCATATGCCTGTATCCTGCTATATTCCCGTCTCTTTACAGTCTGCCTAGGACATTAAGGCTTCACTGACTGTGCAGGATCTCTGTCCTTGAGTGTGATGTAGTTGTGCTGATGTAAAACACGTCACTACTCTCTGTGACAAGGAAGACACTTCCCGTAGAAAGAGGAAATTATGGGAAATATTGTTGACATTTTGCAGACACATCTGCGCTGCATCATAAGTAGCAGGCTTAGAAAGACCTCTTATTTGTGCCACATACACAGGACGCTAAATACGCATACGGCACCAACACTGCTCATTAGGTAACTGACTTTAGTTACTGTGACTTGCGCAAATACACTGATGCAATTTGGTTGAGACAGAGTAATACTAGCTCCAACAAGAACACAATCCTACTTGTTAGTGCATCAGTGCTTTATGTGACTGCACAGGAGTTTAGAGCAGACTGTGCAAAGTGAAAAGCAAGCTAACCACTGCCTGTTTCATGTTTGCAATCCTTAATGGCTCGACTCTAATATTGTTATAATCAGACATCAAAGATCAGATAAATAAGCATTTCACACAATGTAGCCAAAACTAAGTTGACACCTAAATATCAAACCCAAGTTATTTCAAAACAATGGATGTTAATCTGCTGCTATAATAGCTATAACTCTTCTGGTTTCAGGATTTCCACTAGATTCGGACCCTCTGAAGGGGTTTGCTTCAGTTCAACCTCGGTGCAGTCCATCAATGATAAAGAGGAATAACGACTGGCTCGCAGTCACTGTTTCATCCATAAATGCTGGTTGGGGTTGAAGTTAGGACTCTGTCTGGCAAGTCAATTTTGTTCCATATGTTGACCATTCTTGATGGACATATGGGCTACAAGATTGACTACTATTACTGCAAGGCTGAAACTGGAAACAAGGCAAAAAGTATGTTATACTTTTTAGATACTTCAAAGCAAACACATTTACCCGAACAGCTTTGCACACTGTTTCTGTTTCTCAACAAGCTTCATGAGGTGGTCACCTCATATGCTCTCGAACAGTCTTCAAGAGTTGCAATATCTAGAGCACTTATTCATTGTTTTTCCCTCACTCTATAGACAAACTCATCCCAAACCATCCTTGGCCAAGTCATCTGATGCATCAATTACCATCACTCTCCTTCTTATTCAAAAAGCTGTTAGATTGCCTGGAGGTGTGTTTTAAATGCAAAAAGGAGGCACAAATATTCTACTAATTAACTTTTAACGAGGCACACCTGTCTACTGAAAATCACTCCAGGTGATTGCATCATGAAGCTGGTTAAGAGGATGACATTACTGTGCAAACAGGTCATCAAAGCAACCGTAGGCTGTTTTGAAGAACCTAATATGTGAAACTTAATTTCCTTTACTTAGATGAGATGCACATAACTCTATATGTGCTATTTCAGAGTTTAGAAAATTATTTTTAAAATTATTGGAAGGTGTCTTGAAGGTTTCGACTGGCGCTTTATGTTTCAAGTGGTTTAGAAAATTTGAAATCATTACATGTTAAGTCTAAACCATGTTCACTTACTTTTTTGCAGAGCAATAATTGAGGCAATTACTGTCACACACATGCACACACACACACACACACACACACACACACACACACACATATAGAGCAACCTAACCTGAAGTTTCTTTTTCTTCATCTGCTGGTTTAGACACAGGGGTCTAGTATCATTTTCCTCAAAACATACTTCAACTCTCTCTTGTACATATCTATTTTATGTCTCAGGTTTGCTAAGAAATATAGGTACTAGGCAAAAGTATTTGGGCTGGACAATAATAGGTACTATGGCTGAAGAGACAAGATGTTTTAGGATAATGTCCAGATACCTGGAAAGAGTTTTAGGCTTTGTGCTTGAGAGCAATAAATCAGCCAGAATGTTTGGACAGCAGTCCAACAGGGGAGAGGCCAAACATGGAAAACACACTTACTCTCAAATGGCTGACACAAAACTGCTGATCTAACTATAAAACAAGACTTTTACAACATTTCACTATTTTTAATCTTTTAATCCAAACTGTGACAAATCTTTACCACTGTCGTCTACCAGCAGAGAACAGCTACAAGTTCACAATCAAGTCATAACAGGAGAGAATTTCAAACTAATGGAAACAACAGACACTTTTTTGCAAGGTCTTCATTTAAGGTAGCCAAGGAAAATGCGCAATGTGAGGTCATCTGCTTCACAGTATTGATTATTATCAAAAGTATTATGAAGACTTAATAATATTAGCCCCCTTTTATAATGCCCAACGGTACCCTTTGAAGAACTGGGCATCTAGGCACCAGGAGGACATTGAAACCTCGTCACCACAGACCTTGAGAGAGAAAAACTAAACAGAGAGCTGTGTCCCCTTGCTCAGACACACACTAGCAACCCCAAAGACAGAAGCTGCAGAGCATGTCACCTGATAGCTCAGCTTGAGGAAAAGAATTTAATAAAACATATTCTGCTCCAAAAATAGTAAATGTCTACTCAAGATATTAGAAGGGTCTGACGTCTGGCAAGGACATCACTGCTGAAGTTAAGAGGGCTGTGCTCATGCACAAAGACACACTCGCATATACACAAACACACATTTTATATAACATTAAAAGTGGGTCATTCATTAATTGTTAGGGAGGTGGTTAAATCTCTGGATCTACCTTCTGTTCACATGTCAAATTGTCTCTGGCAAGACACTAGAAATCAAATGTGGGGACAACGCAAAGTATTTCGTCTCCTGCTACTGCAATACAGGTCATCTTGAATTCAAGGTCTAAACAAATTCAGAGCACATAAAACAAACATGGCCTTTTTCCTGGCTGTGACCTCAGCTTTACAAAAGCACTTTTACCGTTTGACTTTCTGAAGTTGGGGGACTTGCAGGAAGCAAACTAAAAAAGGACACTTAACAATGCATAACAGGCCAGTGTAGCCTGATTTTTACTCTTAAGTGTGAGTCAAACTAATACATCCAGCATTTCAAGTAGGGTGTTAGAAAATATCTATACACATAAATATCACTATTTTAAGCAACATGATTCTGTATCAATTCTGTATCAATTCTGTGAAGCGCTGCATCAATATTTTATCTATAGTTTACATGGTGAAAGTGGTTTTGTGTTGTATTTGAGCCCTCAACTGCATGCAGGTATTAGCTAGCATTAGCATTAGCTGTGCTTGTCTGTACTTTCTATCTCCGGAGATAGTTCTGCTTTATTTGTTCACTCTCTGGACTTTGCTCTCACTCTCTTGTGTTAAAACAATCCTGTGGAACCTTATTAAGCAAAAGTCAGACATACAGAAGTACACTGTTTCACTGTTCAACTGACACCCAAACTAATGACACCACTTGTGAATGTAGTACATCGCAAGTGCATTTCTTTTCAACTCATACGTATATTTTTATTACCATACTGATGTTGAATAGAGTAATCTCCCTCTTTCAGTGTGAAATGCAAATCATGAAAGGAAAAGCACAACATAACTGCTGTTTTGACTTAATAATGCACTTTACTTTGGAGAATGGACAACCAGTATGACCCCTGTAAAGGAATAGTTCAGTATTTTGTGAAATGTGGTCATTTGATTTGAGTTAGATGAGATGATTTCTACCACTCTCATATCTCCCTGCTAAACTTGAAGCAACAGTAAGCAGCCAGTCAGTTAGGTGGAGTAAATTGACATGTGACATTGCATTTGTTTATCTGTACAAAAACCAAAGGGTTTCAATGACAAGTTTGTGTTTTTGTACCAGTGTAAATAGGAAGCAGAGGATTGGTTACTTAGGTGCAGGAAGTACAACATGGAAAAAACAGCAAGGACAAAAATTAAGACCAGGGATTTCTTTTCTTTGAATGAGGACATGGTGTAACTATTTGCATGGACAATAAAGTCACCAACGCCTGTATTTCATTAGCTTTGTTGATACAACTGCTGGTATTAGAGCTCATGATGTACACAGGCTTTTTGCTGCCGTCTGAAAAAAGGGTCACATGAAATGGGTGTGACAAATCAGCACAAAATGTGACCAAGAAGACCCAATCAGGAAGCAAATCGGGTATCTGTGCCATTGTTTCCAAATGTATCAGTTTCTTCTTACTAAAGTTAAACACAACTATGGAGTTTTTAAACTAAAATGAAGTCAGCCATTTTTCAAATGTTCCCATATCAAAAGCCTGGGGTGCTTATGATGCCGGTCATAAATGTAGCAGAAGTTGTGTGTTTTGTGTAGATAAAGTCTCAGCCAAAATAATGCTGGCTATAGCTTCATAGTTATCATCCAAACATGAGTGGTATCAATCTATGCATCCATCTCTCACTAAGAAATGTATTTCCAACATGTTGAATCATTCCCTTAAAATATTACTTTACAAACTTCCATTGGGATAAGTCACAGTGTTTTTGTGATTAAAAACTAATTTTAAGTCCAATTAAAGAAAAAAAAACAACAGCAGCAATAAAAAATAAAAATGAGAATGTTCCTGTTCAGATCAGTACTCACCCGTCTGGTGTTGTCTAAAACTTTGGGGTCAGGGCGACCATAATTGGGAGGGTTGGCATGGGGGTCGTAGCCCAGTCTGGAAAGCATAGGGGCGATGACGGCCATGTCCCTCACCACATCAGCTGGGATCTTTCCCACCCACTTGGATAAGGCCTCCACATTGACAGGCTTGATGACTTGGTCTGTGGATCTCTCCACCCTGACAACACAACAAAAAATGTTTGTTTCAGCTGTGATCTAAAGTAAAGCATTTCTTTATCAGTGTTTACTTTTTCTTGATTTTCAAACAAATTTGTTTTCCCTTCCAAAGGATGAATCACTCTGTATTCAAAATTCTGTACTTGCTACTCTGTGTCGCAAAGGTTTCTTAAGTAGGTGAAAAGCATCTATTCAATTAGTGAACTTTTGAATTTGCTGTATTATCATTACTTCCTTAACACACACAGTCCTCTTTGAGCCTGATACCACAACAGAGCAAAACAGTTAACACACAATACACTCTTTAGCGAACACCCCACACTGCATTATCAGTGAGGCCACAGCATTAGCACAGCTAGCAACAACAGTAGTTAACAACAGACAGGTCCATCTCTCAGTTCTGATCATTGTATTAGTCTGTCTGACTACAACTGGATCAGTAGACGTGATTAAAGATGGCTTCCTGCCTTTCCTCTCATTCAGAGTCCAAGTATGCTGAAACAGCTGCAGTTAATTATTCCTTCAAAATGCATCCCATTTCACATGATTACCATCAATGCTCAGCCACTGTTTAAAATTCAGTATTGGATAGAATACAGCTTCATGAGTACAATTATTCAGTTTAATGTTGTGGACTATATCAGAGTCTGTGAGACTGTAAGAACTGAGCATGATCAGTTTCAGACAGAATTCAGATTCAAAAGTGACCTGCCGGGGACAGTATCTTTAATGATCCACAGGATGCTTTCTGGATTCTATCAAAACTATTTTCTTAGATTTAAGGGAAATTCTTCCTTTTCTGTAAATTATTAATAGTCTGCAATTAAGTATAGTAAGTACAAGCAGGGGATTGGAGTAGTTGGTCTGCAAACAGAAGAAACTAAAGGAAGCCAATCATTTTTTCAATTTTTTTTTACCCTGCAACAAAATGTATGATTTTATATTTAAAACTTTGTGAAAACCATTTCATTCTTCAAGCCTTCTATTTAGTAAGACTGCTTTCCCCTGGTTGTTACTGATCTGTCAGGTTTAACATCTATCCAAAACATCTATTTACCCTCTGAGGTCAAGCTGCTCTACTGCTCTCCCTGTTTTCTGTCTGACTCTATACCTCAATATGGCAATTCACTTCCCTCTAATCCATTTACTTTGCAATTCAATCATTACACTTTGCAAGTATAGTCTCCTGCATGATTAATAGAGTGAGCTGTTTTTTTCTTCTCAAGAGAATGGTGGAGATGGTTTCTGAAAGACGGGCCATGATCCAAACATCCACTCTGCAACAAATGGGCAGGGAATCACTTTAGGTAACTCCACCAATACCCACGAGGCTGCTAAGTGTTGAAGTGGAATATAAACTGATAAAGACAAAGACAAATTGTATGTATGAAACACAGCTCAGGTTTACCATCATGTTACATGCAGGCAATCCTATGACAAAAGAATGGAGAACCTCCTATTACACCCATTCAATTCAATTTTATTTATATAGCGTCAAATCACAACAAAGTTGTCCAGAGACACTTTACACATAGAGCATGTCAAGACCACACTCTATTAATACATTTATATTTTAGATTTATAGGAACCCAACAATTGAAAGCAATTCCCACATGAGCAAGCACTTGGCGATAGTGGTGAGGAAAAACTTCCTTTTAACAGGCAGAAACCTCAGACAGATCCAGACTCAGAGGTGGGTGGGATCTGACAGCACCAGTTGGGTTGGGGGGGGGGTAGATAGAAAGGGGAGAACCAACAATTACATACAAACACACATTTTATTCCTATTATAAAATACATGTTATACACAACCATATGAACTCTCTGAAAACAGCTGTTAACAGTTTAGGCAGTGGTTTCCAATTTGGAGGAAAGAAGCCTTTATGGAAATCCCACTCCCAATATAGTTCAACAAAAGAAAATTACTCTACATTTGTTACACAGTTGCACCATTACCCCATCCTTTTTTAGTTTTGAAAAATTGGAATTTTGATCTGAGCGAAAATGACTTCTAAGGGTTCGACTGTGGCTTGAGAAGTGGAGCGGCTTGTCTGCCTCTGGGTGTTGTTTTGATCCACGACTCCTTGAGTCCATCTGTAAAGGTGTCCTTTTTCAAGATACTGAAACCTGAATTGCTTCTGATAGCTGTTCCACTGGTGTGTGAATGTATTTGAATGAGCTCCTAATGAGCAGATTGGCACTTTGTAGAGAAGAGAAGCGGCCTGCCATTAGTGTGCGAATCTATGTGATCTATGTGTGAATGTTTGTGTGAATGTGTGAATGCTGACTTTTGCTATGAAGTGCTTTGGTCTGCCCAAAGACTAGAAAATCACAATATAAATGCAGTGCATTTGCAGTCCAATTAAACCAATCAAAGAAAAGGCGAGTAAGCTAATATTTTTAATGTAGACAGGATTACCACTTTAGCTTACAATAAAGGTACTTGGTGAAGTTTTCTTGTAAACAAACAAATGTTAAGTTTACATTCTATATATGCTTGAGGTCAAATGAATATCACATATGTATTTCCTTTGCAAAGTCAATTTTCTAGGTATTGTATATGCTGCACTGTTCACATCTGGTTTTCTACTTTCCTGTCTTTGTTGGCACATGTTGCATATATTATTACTGCCACCTGTGAACATGGGAAATACCCTGACACCATCGACAAATATGTGTGTGCACATGTATGACACAAGCAAGACAGCTACCAACTCATGGCATAAAAAACATCACAGAGAACCAAAACTTCACAAGGACATTACATTAGTAAAATATTTGGCTATTTGTTATTAAGCAATAACGATGTTACACAAAAGTGGCATCGTATTGACAACATACAGCCACGTTGTGGTCCGCTTCTGATAAATATTGGTAAATATTGGTAGTGGTAAATATTTAGGGCTCTGTACTGTATTGTATCTGTATCTGTAAACTAATGTTAGCATTAAAGATTATGAAGAAGTGCATATATGCCAAGCAGGCATCTGGGGATGATGATGTCATAAAATCCAAGAACAGACATTCAAAGCGACAAATGTCAAAAAAATAAAATTTTAAAAATAAATAAATAAATATTTGGCACTGTCCTAACATTCATAATGTGTGTACTGCTCTTTGAGATAAAGTTAACCAAAGTTATAAAGGTAACTGCAGCTCTTGCATTGGAAAATTGCACTTGCTGAAGTCACAATAAATCCGTAAACTCTATAAAACTACTATTTGACTTGAGTGTTACTCTTGACTTGAGCAGTACCATAGAGGCCAGACACAGATACTCAACAGTGAAAAAAATATGCAGACAATCAATGGATGTTAATATCTGTTGTTCCTTTCATCAGTTTAAATTTATTTGCAACCAAACTGCTGAAAAAGTGATGCACACACACTCAGCTTTAAATGTGAAAAAAAACCTTTCTGTCTGTCACATGACCACTTCCCTTCAGGCTGATGCCCTTAATGGCCTTCAGCTTGTCAATTATTCATTGCTGGGCCTCCTTTACCCAAGGTGGTGTTCTGTATCACCAAGGGCTGATAAGAGAGCACCAGATAGAGACATAAAGATTCCAAATAGGATGGTGAGTTAGAGAGGAGGGATGAAATGACTCCCTGCTCTGGGATAAGTAATGGACCAGGGCTGCTCTGCTGGGCAGGGCCTCAACTAAATCAAGGCCAAGTACTTGATGTTAATGTTAAGACAAGGCCTCGCTCTGGGGCCTGGTTGCCCTCTGATTGAGATTTTCATGTAGATAGAGACCCAGAGGATTGTAGAGAGTAATAAGTGCTGGTGGTTGTAGAGGGCAGGAGGCAATTTCTGCTTAGTGTCATGGGGGTTGACGTTAATGCACTGTGGGCCAAGTATTTGAGAAGAGGTAGGGCAAAATGTTTATGATGGTAAAAGGTAGTTTTGCTGCCCCAAAGGCCTACTTGTGGCTGGCCTCCTCTACCATCAAATTGTATCAGGATCTACTTAGGAGAGAGGTATGACATTATACCAAAGCCCGGAATAGCAGACATGTAGTCTGTATCCTGAATGAAAAACTACATATGGTGTGAGATGACATTATCATGCACACAAAAAGTAGAGACCCTTTTTGACTTAAGTTCTAGCTTGGACAAGCTTGTCAAATATTATAATCATGGAGGTTTGGCATTAAAGAAAATGGCATTTCACAGACAGACAAAAGGGTTTGTCAAAATTTCACTGAATTTTCTGTTCAGGGGCCCGTTTAACCAGTTTTGCGGCATTTAAGTTTGGAACAGGAGATAACTCTCTCTCATTTCTCTTTATTTTCAGTTGATACCGTTTATTTTAATTTCTTTTTACTTTTGTCATTCCATACTTATAGAGGGTATCTGAATATATCAATGTGGGGTCTGGACACTAGTAATTGTCATGTTTTTAACAGTTCTTAGTGACTAGAGAAGGTAAGTTAAGAGGGTAAAGGCGATCCTCCTGTGCCTGAATAAAAAACCCCATCTGTCAAGTTCATGTTATTTTGTTACCTTCTGAATCGCAAACACAATTTAGAGAGAGCTGGGGGATCCTCCCATGGCATTAAGATTCACTGTATTAGAGCATCATGATTTCCCAGTTAGTTACAGCAAAAATGTTCAACAGTTACTGTGCAACTGTTTAGTCAGATATATTTGTTGCAATATTTCAAACTGAGTCAACAACAAGAACAAGACCAAAATAGACTGTAGTGGCTGGCTAGTTCTTCTCCCCACAATGTTCAGGCAGCTTCACTACAGCATGTGAATTTAATGCTGCAGCTGTAGGATCATGCTCTGTCACAGACACTTAATGATTCAAACATATGGTCAAAGTGCTTAAGCCATTACTACAATGTACCTGCATATGTTTATCTTGATTTATTCCTTGTGCTGTTCTGTATAAACAAAAGTTGCAGTTTATTCAGAGTAATCAAGAGTCTTTCAATAGAGAAGTACTAACATTTGTGTATTTTTTTATTTATTTTTTCTTAGTGAAAATGTATTGTTTGACTTTAGTATTTTAGTTGCCATAACTGTTACAGCTAGATTTATGGCCAATGGGACATGGTTGACTTGAAGAAAATAACTGACCAAAATGTTTTTTTCTCATGTCTTTGTTTTTCCTTCTGTTTTAAAAGACATACTAAATCATGAACTTTGTGTACTATTATGCCTCTAATGGCACCAGACTCCAATTCAGTGTTATGGAGCAACTCTATGAGGTCATTTCCACTGTGATTCTGTCATGATCTGGAAATTGCTGCTCTATCTAAAAGCATCTTGAACTTTGTCCAGTTATTCTTGTTGACAGTGGACTGTTTAATGTAAATTGTAAGATAAAGCTGTGTCTCCATGCCTTTCTGCAGTTAAGTTCAGAGGGCTCTGCTTAAAGTTCACATTCATTAATATTTGATAGCGATCAGTTTGTGGAGGGGTATCATGCACTGAATGTCCAGAGTACTGCATCTGGATCCCAAAGCATCATCACTTCCCTCCCTGTGCAGAAATTTAGTACATTTTGACCTCATGTTTATTTTTCTGTTTTAAGAGATGTAATGTTCTAAAATTGTAAAAGAAAAAAGCTTAAACATACAGTCCTTATTTTATTCGAACATGACCTCTTAAGAATTCCTTTTTTCTGAACATCAACTGAAAGAGTTTTAAAGAGTCTTACAAGAGAAAAGACATTGTGGCCTTCCTCTGGAACACAAACATCCTTACCATTGAGTCGAAACTGCTCAGTGTAGTAGCAGCATGGCTGAAGAGCACTTAAGAGTCTCCATGGTTTCTTGACTTGAACCACAACATGCCTGAATGCATCATAAGATGAGCTTTTGAGTTTGTCAGCTTGGTTTTCAGGATTAATTTTCTAGTTAAATAATGTATGTAGATTGATGGTCCTTATTCTGATCAAACAAAAATTTAAAAGTAAAACTATTTCCTTTTAATGGCACTGGTAGTAACTCTGCTTTTTAAAAAGGCATACAAAATTTGATCTAAAATTCTTCTTAATATTTTGCAACAATAACATTTATTGTTACTTACAAAGATAGATAGATAGATAGATAGATAGATAGATAGATAGATAGATAGATAGATAGATAGATAGATAGATACTTTATTGATCTCCAACGAGAAATTCACAGTTCATTCAATTTATGGTAAGAATATGCACTGTTTGATCCCACAGATTCCTACATTTTTTTTAGATATCTGCAGATAACTTGGGGTGTACTTACCAATATTTCACCCACCTCTTAAACATTAACAGCAAACCTACTGCTTAACAATGTAAGTAATGTAATAAGTACAAGCAATTTGACACTGTAAAATGTAAGCATTATGTGTTTTATCAGAATACTGCTGCATAGTGTTAACTTAATACGAATGAAAAGAGAGTTTATAACTTGCTGTGAGATCTTTGATTGCAATTCCCAAAATGGACAGAACTCCATTGTGAAGTATGTGGACAACACAACCATTCATTGGCCAATGAAATGGAACGGAGGTGGAGCAGGTAAACAGTTTTAGGTTCCTAGCAACTAAAGTCACAAAGAATCTGATTTGGACATCACACATCTCCACCCCCTGTTAAAAAAAACAAAAGTCCAGAAACAACTTAATTTCTTACGAAAGCAAAATTCCTGTGCCAGCTTCATGTCAACTTTTACAGAGGATTGTTAGAAAAGAAAAAATGAGTGGAAACATCACAAACTCGCATGGGCTCTGTAGTGGGTGATTAAAACTGCTCAGAACATCATGGGCACCCATTACAGAGCATCAGTGATATTGGTGAGGGGAGGTTAGGGTTTAATATCCTTTGGGATTTGCTCAGAGCCTAAAGGATATTAAAAGCCAATACCCAACCTAGCCACACCCTGCTGCCATCAAGCAAGAGATATAGAAGTATCCACTGCTGAACCATCAGACTAAAAGATAGCTCTTATCTATTAGCTTTGGCTTCTCGACCTATCATAATTTCTCAACCTATCGTTAGAACTCAGATGTAAAAAGTATGTTTAATTTTCCTAAGTTTAGGAATTGTTTATACATTAACATAATTTTCCAGTTCAGTAGTAGCATAGGAGGTACACAACATAATTTTATTGTACAACCTTGTATTGTTTAATAACAAAATTAAGTTGTATACCTGAATACAACTTAAGTCTGCAGTACTGCAGAGTTAAGTTGCGACTGCCGAGTTTTGCCTTGCTGTGGTTTTGATTTTGGTGTGATGCGACCTTAGGACCACAGAAAGAAAACATGACAAGATTGTGATCAAAAATCATACATTTGAAACCTTTTTCACTAGGTAAATTTAGCCTAATCTGTATACGGATTACAGTTATATATTTAACAAGGTATGCATCCTTGGTAAAACTCTGAAAGGACACAATAATCTGCCAGCACCAATTTTTTTTCTTTGATACTACACAGTACCTTAACAGTAATACAAGTTGATCTTTCAGTCAACATGTGTCTGATTCACCAAACATCTTATGTGAAGCTGTCGGCCTCAGTCTTACCTAAAATAAAATTTTTACTAACCGAATCTGGCTGCAAATCTCCCCACTAAATTTTCAATTTATCAAAGGCAGTAGAGGCCTTACCCTGAAAATGACTACCGTAATTTCCGGACTATAAGCCGCTACTTTTTTCACACGCTTTGAACCCTGCGGCTTAAACAATGATGCAGCTAATTTATGGCTTTTTACGGGCTAAAGAGCTTCATGCCACCAATACACTCAGCCTCGTCACATCAGACCAATGAA
>JAQMCX010000053.1:607802-626935 GCA_029814765.1 Acanthurus leucopareius | reverse complement strand
CCCCCCCCCCCCCCCCCCCCCCCCCCCCCCCCCCCCCCCCCCCCCCCCCCCCCCCCCCCCCCCCCCCCCCCCAACTAGTATCAACACAATTTGTAAGGCAGTGAGACACAATCTGGGCCATCAGTGTGGGAGTGTTGCTTTGGAGACTGTTTTTGTTCTGATTCTTCCAGGATCATACTAATGGTGTACATGTTTCAGGCTTGCAGTACTTCCAGCAAATCATGCATACTTCATTGCTGGTTTATTTAAATCATGCTAAATTGTTTTTTCCAGTTGCCTAGGGAGGCAGTGTTTTCTTACATTATACTGTGCTATGACAACAAACTTTCTAGTACATGAAACTGTCTTGAGTTAAGTAATCCATCACAGTAAACATCATTTGTTTGATCTCCTGTTAAAGACATATCATTAGGGCCACAGCTAACAATTGTTTCTGATGTAAATTAATGTGCTTATTGTAGATGTGTGTCCTTATGTCTTTGTGTCTTTAAGTGTGTGTATGAGAGTGTGTGTGAATGGCAAGAAGGGATGGGATGGGCCAGGAAATAAGGCTATAGGAATAACAGAAAAACTGAGTGTATTTTACCAACTGTAAAGGATGGTTGATGTGCATCTGTGCAGGTTTATGGAAGAGGGCAACTAATGTTACATTAGTAAGACACACAGTTTCTATTACAACCTGAAAACTGACAGGAATTTGTTGATAGCAATACTCTGTGAGATCTGTACTGATCGGGTCTAGGTCTCCCTGCCAGGTTCAGGTATGACATTTTTTGGTGCGGCATGAGTCCTCATACTAGTTTTCATGGGCCTGGTCCAGCTTGGGGTAATAAATTTCTAGGTTTGTGAATCTGAGCACAAATTTTTTGGACTCGTGAAGACCCCTCCGTCAATCCCACAAAGTAAGTTGGTCTGACAGAGGTTAGTCTTACATTCAGGCAAGATAAGTAACAGATGTAGCTTTTTTCCTTTTTTCCAAAAGAATATCAAACCCTGTGGATACAACCTCAGAGATTTCTTTTGTCTCTTTTCTCTCACTGTACAAAAATTAAACCAAAATGGGCCGGTTAGAGCTGGTTGTCAGTCATGTTGTAACAACCCTTTTCTAAGTAACTTATTGAAATTACACTTATTAGAAAAATGAACACTTGAATGCACACCAGAAGAACTACGGTAATTGACAGAAACCATCTTTTATCAAAATTTATTTAACCTATAACCTGTTATTTTAATCTGACAAATGTCCCATCTGCTAACATGGAGTGGGGAAAAAAAATTATGAGCGGTCTAGTTGTCCAGTTTTATACAGCCAGTGGTCAAAAGCTGTTAAAATGCTATGTTAAATCCTGTTTGTGTACTGTGTCAGTTCATTAAATTGTGTGACAGTAACTCCACAGTAATAAATCCAGGATCTTTACTGTCAGAGATGCCTCCTTCCTGTCCTGTGTGACATTATTCATAAAATGTGGTCAATTTTTGGTCTAATAAAATTAGCAATATTAGCTAAATCAAGTATTTCGTTGTGACACCAAAGAACAAATACACATCAAAAGTATTAAAGTGCTACATTAACTTTTGTCAGTCATCAGAATTTGACTCTTCTGGTGGATCCTGATAGTGCAATAATAAGTAGAATGACTAAAGCCACAAACTGACTAGTTTATGGTTAACTGATAGTAAGTTTAGCTTCATGTTTACTCACCTTATTTCGTTTGTAAAAAAAAAAAATCAGTGTAAACAGGATAAGGACCAGAGCTAAAATACAATTAAGTATCATACCTTTATACCAACAAATGTGGGGGCTGCTGATTTCTGAGCTTAATGCCATGCCATCATCATTTATCTACTGCTCATTGGACAAATATTCTAATCAATTCCCATATTCAGTCCTGATCAATATTTTGTGTGCAAAAAAGTAGATCAACACAGGTTTTTTAGCATCAGTCCAACAGTTTTATTTTCTCCGGGCCTAAAGACAGTGTAGAAAAAAGGCATGCATGAGACTGAGGTGTGCAAAAGTACCACTGTTTCACCACTTCATCGGCTGCTTAATTTGGAAACAGTTCTCATCTGGAACCATTCTCAATTCTGATTCCTAGCTGGGAGCTTAATGGCAGGTCAAGCTGGCAGCAGCCTGAGATCAAGCTGTAGCAACAGGCTTTCTGTCATAATTTAAAATAGATGAAATGAGAGAATGTTTGTGAAGCATTTGTTCCATTTAGGTTTTGTTAGTCAAAGACAAATCTGCTAAGCCTGCCTGCGTGGCACTAACATCACAAGAAATTTACCCTGCTGCTCAACAAGGAAGCAGAGACATTTGCAGATACATTTAATTCCTGGAATTTAAGCTTATGTTGTCTAGAAATATGTTTTTAACATATTGCTGTTCTTTACTTTTACTTTATATGATCATTTAGACAAGTTATAGTTAGCAATATTGTTGTCTTTCTTTGTGAAATGAGGTCACACTTTAAAGCATATTTTTCTCTCCACAATGACTCCTTCTTATTGGAAATTTCCAACAGAATAGATGCATGAGTTAGCTCCATTGTTTTGCCAAGCACAACTGTCAGAAACTCATGCCAACACTGATAAAGCGATTTGTTAGGAGGCATACGGTTTTGATAAAGGGGAAAATTTGGAAACAGTTCTCAACTGGAACAGTTGGGTTTTTTTTTTTAAATCAATCCCTGAATTAAACAAATACAGTTATGTAAGAACAGTCTTCAAAAAATAAACAACATTTAACATGTAAAAATAAATTTAATATTGTTACCACTTACCAAATAATGGTGGGAAGATATAGCCTCTACTTTACTAATGTCAGTTTTTAAGGTCATATGCAATGTGTTTCCTGATGATTCAATGCTTCTTCGTGTTAACAACATTTCACCCTCCACAGGAAATTGGTCTGTCAAATGTTCGTGGTTAAACTTTTGAGCTATTACTCAATTAGTGCATCAGCAGGAAATTAAATGCTTACAATACTGATGATCTATTAACTTGTTGATCCTGTCATTGTGACAGGCTCACAAATAGCTTTTTCCTTTACTGTTCAATACATCTGGCTATTTGGATCTTAATCACACCTTGAATTTCTTTTTAAGGTTCCCTTCCTCTCCAAAATGTGTTTTCCTAATGTTTACATCTCATAAAATGTCAAAGTTTGACTATACCCACTAGTATCTGTGCAAAGTTTGTCACTAGATTGATATTTATACATTTTCTATTGAAACAGACAATGAAAAAAGGGATTCAGTCGTAGCCTTGGCAAGCTCAATTTGATATGTCACAATTTGAAAGCAAATCACAGGCAAAGGAACCCCAAACTTTTGAGGCAAAAGATATCTGTCAATACAAAAAAGTGACATTTTGCATTAGCAAAAGGACCTATGCTAAGTCAGCCACTGCTAGATACAAGCTAAGAAGCAAACAAAAATCATTAAAAAATAAAACATGCTTACTTCGCTTCCCTTACAATTCTGATGTTTGCTAGTTGGAGATTTCCCTGTTCACCAGACTCCTCACCTGAGTCCCATACATCTCCAAGATTCAGTCTGAGGCCTGTGACTTATAAATACAGAATTCTTCACTGAGGAAGAAGAAATAGATGTGCTTGCATCCCATTTGATTGCTCTTTTTCACTTCATATGTAGGAAAATTAGCGTTAACATAATATTAATCACAGCAGACTGTTTCTGCATTCAAAATTGTCTGGAGATGAACTTTAAGACACCACAAACTTTTGGTCTTTCATTGAATTCAGTTCATCTTTACTACAAGAGACACCATAATAAGTCTATTCATTTCCCAAGTCACCAGGGAAACCTGACCAATGTGTGGGTGGTCATAAAACTTGTTGGCTCAGAGCTCAACTGTTCCTGAACACGTCTCATGAACACCCATGTTCTCTTGTTCCACATCAATGTGCAAAGGCAGTTAAAAAAGTTTTTTGAAAAACTTGTGTTATTCTAGCTATAAACTCTGTAGCAGCAGACTGCTACATAAGCACAAATGAAGACTCTTTCCTCACACACAATCAGTTAACAAACTGTGATCCATCAATCAAGTGTTTCACAGTAAGAACAAGCTTTGCAGGAGATCTACTGACATCTGTAGACATAGACACTACTATTCTGGGAGTTCTGATGAATGTGTGCCCCCACATCAGTAAGTCCTTGGGCAGCAAGCACTCTTAGGAGGAACTTCATAATATGGGCAGTGCTCTGCAGTTGAAACCCTGGCTGGGCTCAGTGGTCAGACAGCTGCTTGACTGAATGTAATAATTGTGATGCAGCAGTGGGTGTTCTTTTCAGACAAGGAAATGAGAGTATAAGTGAGCTGTAGCCAACGGATCCAGCTCTGCAGCTGTGGAAGCCAACCCACTGAGAGCAGCCAGCACTAAGAAATACTCTGAATTCAACTGGACTAGAGTCTTTTTCCCCCCGAGACCACCTGCAAACAGCAGATGTGCTTCTGACTATCAAGACAATGTTGGTCTATGCCCCTTGCCACTCACTGGAAACTGTTTTTTCCAGCTTTCAAAGACTTTAATAAACATTCATGCTTTCAAGCCTGCAGGCCACAGTTTTATAATTTCTTCTGTAAGTCCATTAAAAAAAAATTCTCTGATACATAAGCCTAGTATTTCCTACGTTCTCTTGCTAGTAGGATTTTTCAGTAAGTGATGTTTTTTCCATGGGAGCTACTGTAACATGTCAACAACGCATTCTCATAATATTATTCCCTGCGGGCTGCATTAGCTTAACCAATGTGATTAACTTGGGCGGGATCATTTTTTGCAATCCTTACTGCACCCCCAAACACTAACACTAACTAACTAACATACGTTACCTGAACACATTCCATTATCTACTGTTGTTGTACGTAACCTCAAACCGAACTCTATTAAAATATACTGCAATTAAATAACGTCGCGCTCATCAGCAAAGGAAAATAGTTCATACACACTCAATTTAAAATTTCATTCAGGTAGGGACTTTCTGGTTCATTCGGCATTCAAATTTGCATCAAGCATAAACTTTAAATTTCGCTCTAAGTGCCCTTTACCGCACCCAGCACTGTCGATTTTGGATGGAAAAGGGTTCCAGGAATAGAAACGAGGACATGTTTTAAAGCGAAATACGCACTGCCTGGTGGCCCAGTCATGTTGAGTATGAGAGTTCCCTCTCAAGCTTCGTAAAATGTCTTCGTTGATCTTCAAGGTGTGTGACCTGACTACGTTTGTTGATAATCGAGGCAGATTTGTGATTTAGTTCCGCGCGACGTTCCCCTGAGGGCGGCACGTAACGGCGCTTTCTGTCAACACATCCCCGGCTAAATGTATTTATTTTTTAACAAGGGCTTAATATGTATGATTATATCCGCCTTGATCATTTATCCAGTCTCAATAGCTAACGTTTAAAAACGAGCAATTATGTTACTTCATTTAAAATGGAGAGCAATTATGTGAAGCGTAAGAAAACGACGTACTACGGTAAATTAAAAGCCCCCTGCCAAAAATATGCGTTTAATTGTCGCAGCCCCTGAGCTAAAGGGAAGGAGATGAGAGGGACATTACAACAACACAGTGCTAAACAACCTACCTAATGCTGCGGATACGGTGCAGGAGACTCGGGTCTGGCGGCCAGAAAACCTCCACTGAATCCAGTGCCAATGTCCGGACACTTCTGCCGGCCTCTGGAGTCACTTTCCGAGCATTTTCTGTGAACATAGACCGCCTCGGTCGCACGTTGATCAGGCTTGTTGCTCTGCAGGACTAGAGGTAATATCAGTCTCAACTGTACTGCTCTACTGGCGTTGAAAGACGATCTGTGATTAGTCTATAAATGAGAGAGAGGTTTTGTGTCAGAGCCTCTGATTGGTCCATAAGTCGTAAGGCGGAACTACGGTACATTTAAAAGTACAGGGTACTTAAATTACTTTTTTTTATATTTAGCAATAATGCGAAAATCAGTGGAACTTGATTGATTACTTTTGCGTTTATTTACAAAAACACAAACAAATGCATCAGTAGTAAACCATATACAACATTATTTAGCTGTTTACTTAGAGGTTTCTGTTTTTGTTTTGTTTTTTTATAAAGAAAAATGGCTGGTGCTAAAATAGCCTATATTATTACTTTGTTATTGTTTTTACCAAAGCCAATGTTTGCACAGTAGAAAGGAAGGGGCAACTGTGATTTTGTTTTCCTCCCTGGTGCGACCTTACATAAAATTATTTTGTAGGTTAACCTTTAGATTAATTTTCATTGATTTATTGGTTATTAGCAGTCACAATTTTGGACTCCAAGAGCCTTCCTCTTATTTAGGACAATGTATGACTATGGCCATGTAATAGAAATGGAATCAGTCAAGTTCTGCATGTCTAAGGTTAGCCTCAGTTGCTTTTCTTACCTAAAAATACCATTGCCACAAAACTCATGTTAACTTGATAAGCGTCAGTGGTTTAATAAAGCCCCACATTTATAAACAAGTAAAAAGTAAAGTTGTGTTCTTGTGGTGTTGTGATGTGTTGTTTATAGAGTTGCAAGTAGCATGTGAAGAACCATATAAATGTAAGAGTATTTTAAATAGAATTATTGCACTTCAATAAATAAAAATAAAACTGTTCCAACTATGGACGTATTAACTTGCTATGTGTCCTGAAGTAAAAATGACTGAACCTCAACTAATTCCCCTATTCCTCCCACTGTCTGTCCAATGTAGTATAGCTCTGAGACTTCCAATACAGATAATCACATATAAGAAATAGGCTGTAAGGCCACAGAAACAAAAACTATCAGTAGGACCTTTCCAAGCTCTGAAATCTGGAATCATGCACAAAATTAAAATAAAAATTCTCTAATACTAGTGGAAAAAAAACCGTACCCATCAAATATGGGAGTAAGGCCTTTTGTTCAATTAATTCATATTGTGAAGCAGCTGCTGTGTCCCATAAAGGAGAGAGAAACCCTGAGCAAGCAAACATCTTTGCCTGAAGAGAAAAGACTAAGGCAGCAGGACTAAAAGCACATCAGGCCCCGTGATGTATGGGAAGGCAGATCAAGCCTCTCACCATAGATTGCTTTTCAGTTTCAGATTTTTTTTTTAATGGAAGTTGAAGCTTTGAAGGCAGGGACAAAGAAAATATAGGCATTGATCAATGATGCCATTATTGTGGTGCTCTGGTTTCAGTCACAGTGACACAGTCAGCAGAGACCAGCTCTCAGCATCTCCAGCAGAGAAACAAAAGTGCATGTTGACTGATATGAGCAGACAGAGAGAAAAGTGAGTACAAATATCAGGGTTTTAACAAAGAGATGTTGTTGCAGGCTGATACTGATACTTAAATTCTGAAATAATCTTTTATAAATCAGCTAACTTAAAGTACACTTTTCTGTTCAATGAAAAGCACTTTGTGTTTTCCTTCACATTAGTTCAGAGTCGCATTTTGACCATTTTAGGGCACTATATCTGCATATCCACGCCAAAATAGTTTTTTGTGTGAAATAATGGAAAACAAAGTTGAACAAGAGAATAGTGTTATAGTAGGAAAAAAGAACTTAAAGATATGGTAGAGCCAGACTTTCCATCATATCAGATGACTTGATATTTGATATTTATTTAAATATTTAAAGAAATATTGATCTATGCAAACCAAATATATAGTCTATCAAAGGACACTTGCACCTTTAGGCTACTAAAAAAGGTGCTTAGTTTCATACAGTGTTAATTGCAACAGCATTGAATAGTTTGATCTAGTGGTATGGCTTGGTCAACACATATTTCCCTTGATACTCACATACAGCAGAGCAGTAACAATGCTACATGTGGAAATGAGTTCTGACTGCTGGTCTTTGTGATATGGGCAACACAGCAGACTGATACACCACCTCTGCTTTCTTCTCCTCAATCTGATATTCCCCTCATTCAAGGTGGTATAAATCATCGTCTGTTGGTGGACTACAGAGGTATATGTGGCCAGAAATAGCTGCTGCCACAATGCAGTCCCTGTAGACTTTTACTCAAGGGACTGCTGAAGTGTGAGAACGGATAGGAGTCATAATAAAATGGGAGGAAATGTGGGGTGTCCAACAATGCCCATCTCCTTTGGGAGGAGGTTCAAAGGTCAAAGTGTTGAGATAAGACACCAATATTAGAACAGAAAAATGAATAGCACTTGCCAGAAAGCTAGAAGTTTGGCTTTAATGAAGAAAATTTTTAAATGTTTTATCTCCATGAATCCTACGAAAAATTGTAAATCTTTAGTTTTAAGGGAAAGTTAACATAGACTCATCAAAATAAAATTTAAAAAATGCTCAGACAGTTTAGTAACTAAATTAGTTTTCAATTTATCTACACAGGAGATATTGTAAGTAGAAAAATATGAGATATGTTGAGCATAGCATAGCACCAAAGCCTTGGAGAGGAAGCTGCTGTTGCTTACCACCCTCAAATGTGAATTTTTGTGAAACCTTTGATCAGTTGCTTATCTACATTTGGGGAGGCAAACATATAATACACAAACCCAGTGACACAGCTTCTAGTCCTTGTGTTCAGCTAGGCTAAACATATCTCAGACATTTCTCTATACTGAGATAAAATTAAAATAGATCTAAAAGCATGTCATTTTCCACCCTTTAAAAGGGAGCAGAAAATATTTAGCTCTAACACAGTCTGGCAAATGCTTTCGATAGCCCGGAGTTGGTAATGTGACACAGTGAGTTGCTGCATTCTTCACACCTTTCTAAGTTTTAGAGGAGAATCACCTCCTGCTTTCTAGAAAGAATGTAGCCTTGATTGACACAGTAATTTACTGGCCTCACCCTAAGTGTATTTGTGTCAGTGTTTGCTGTTTTGCAGTCCAGATTTGTCTTGGCAGCGATATCTCAACAAAGAGCAAGCAACACTGCTGTTCTCTAAATGTAAGACAAATGTGTCTTTTTATTTCTTTGTAACTGTGTGATTAAACAAAGTTCACTGCGGCCAGAATGAACTATTCTAGGCCTATTCCTTTATACTTTACTCTGCTCTTTAATGATAAAAACCTTAAAAACCAAAACTGATTTATTTTTGTATCAGCTACACTACAATTGCAACAGCATGACTATGCTGACACATACTGATTGAAACCAGTAACTCGACATACAAGTGGTAAAAAAAAGGGATGAATGGATTAGACTGCATTTATGTGGTGCTTTCCTAGTCTGTTGTGTTGGATACTTACTAGTTAAATCTAACATAGCTGAACCATTAAATAACAGAAAAATTAAATTGTAATCAGTTACAGTTATTGCGGAAATGATTGCCAAGGGGTTACATTTGAATTTTTTTTTTTTTAGGAAAAAAGATTTTACATAGAGTTTAACATTTTTTCTGTTGGTTGCCTTTGACATAGTCAAAGTGGGTCAGCAAAGCCTTTATTACAAATTTGAATTAGACACCATCAAGGGTAGGATAGCTTACAAGAAATTGTCTCTTTGTCTAAACAGGCTACATTCATTGTGACTCACGTGATCAAATAATTTTAAAGTTACTTAGACTAAAAAATATTTAAGAATAAATTGGGAAAAAAAAAGCTCAAAGCCAACCAACAATCATAAGAACTGGATTTAAAATGCAGAATTACGTATTTTCAGCAAATAATATGTAAAGTATCAAAAATGAAAGTGTTTGTTTTGCAGTCAATTGCCTCCTGTGACTTTTATAATGAAAAAAATATCAATACCCTATCAATACCAGTGTGACATTTTACTGTTGAAGCTGCTGAAGCAGGTGGAGCTTGTTTATGATACTTAATACTCAGTTTGTTTAGAGTTGTTCAAATAAGGCTGTCTGAGAAGTTTAGAGGAGGGAATGTCCTTTCAGGGGAACTGACATCGACTTGGACATCTGATGACCACAAGACGAGGGGTTCCAACCTGACTAATTTTTGTTTTTAAAGAAATCAACAGTGACAAAAATAGGAATCACTTTAAGTTGCATTAAGTTCTAGTTTCATGTTTGATTTTTATAAAATTGTGTTTTTATTTAAGAGGTAACTCAGTAGTTAAGATGTCAAAAAAAATACAGTGCAGGAAAAAGCGTAATATTTTCCTCTGAAATGTAGCAGAGTGTAAAGTAGCAAAGTGTAAAGTAGGCCAGAACTACTATAAAAGTAAACATGAGTATATCACCTGTGTAAATGTACCATCACTGTTGATGTGTATCTTTGAAAATGTCACCACTGAGCACGTAAAGTAGGGATTACTAAAACTCCTCCAGAATATTTCAAAGACGTAGTGGGAGAGTTTCCCACATGGACAAAGCCTTTGATCCCATGACTCCTCTGTTATTGGAGGTATCATCTGTCATCATGTGCCCTCCTGGCAGAAATAAGAGACCCAGTTGAACTAGAAATGAGATCTCAAGGTAACTACAGTACATACTCTTATTACTGATTAAGTGAGTCGTAATATCATAAGCAAATCCAGATTTTAACTCACCAAAACTGTACTGATGATGTTGATTATCCAAAAATCGCCCTATTGTAGACTGTGGCCTGCATTTATCTCAACAGTAACTTTGAATTGGCAAGACAGGGAACAACATGAAGAGCAAAAAGAACATGGTTCTATTTCTAAGTCTGTTACTAAATGATGGTAATCAAATATGTACAAGCACCCACTCCTGGTACATTATTTTGTATAATGCACAATATATATAAAGTAAACCAATAGAGAAAAACAATAGGGTCCTTGCCCTGGCAGGGCTCGGACAAAGACACAATGATTCTAGAAAGAATGTAATGATGTAATCCACCTGAGAATGATTCTTAATTCTATAATCCTGCAGTATTTCTTTATGAACGGCTGCACAGTTATCTGACATGAGGTCAGTCTTTAAACTTTTTTGTCTTGCAAATTTAAATTCATTGTTTTATGTTTTATGATTCCACCCGTAGATAAAACAACACCAAGTTATGGGTTCTGTGTTGGGTTTAAGATGTATGAAGACCCATGGTATAGTATAAGGGGCCTGACACACCAAGCCACAAAAGCTGGTTTTCTTGTTGCCTTACGCTGTCACACTCAAACCTCACCAAAGACTGCAGTCAAGTCCCAACTACACAACAGTTCTACGTGTGCATTAGACATACAGTAAGTCTCCACACCACCAAGTGGCTGTACTCTGCACTTGTTATTCAAAAAAAGGAACTAAGAAGTAGAAATGTTTCTATGTAAACAATTGTTAGGATAAAGCAGCTGATATAATACAATGATATTGTATTAGTCTGCCCTTTGTCTTTTGGTTTTGGATGCAGAGAGGAAGAGGTGGAGGAGAAAAATAAGGACAAACCACATTCAGGTGAAATCATGGATACTACAGCAAAAGGTCAGGGCTTCTTGAATTGAGAACTGAAGTTAAAAGAAACCTCAAATTTTAAAAAACTCTGCTGTCTTTCCTGTCAAGTTCCACGTGTTTAAGGAACTTATCAGTCCAGTCATCCAAAACACTAACACTGGGACTGAGGAGCAACAGCCAATAAAAGTGTTCTCCTCTACCAACTGTCTCCACACAGATTCAACAGGTTAAATTTGAACTGATTCACCTTGTAGCCCACAGACCTGGACTGACAGAACCAGACCAACGGCACAGAACTAGAGTAACAGATGCTTAACAAATGTCTGACAGTATTTGTTTTGTTTCTCTGTCTGTTAAGTGCCTGAATTGTGTCTCTCATGGCTGGAGACTGTATAACACCATTTTCTTGTCATGGTTTGTGTTTCAGTTTTTTTCTTTCTTTTATGTTGATAGTTTCTTAGTTTTTCTAAATATGCTGTCTCTCTTTCATTTCCTGCCTGTGTTTCTTTGTCACTTTTGTTGATTAGTTCATTAGTGGTCCGTGTATTTATCCATGTTCTTTTCCTCTCTCACTAGTCAGTTTGTCCTCTTTTAGCACTGTTATGTTTCCCTGTATTCTTGTTCCTTGTTCCTGCTTATTTGCCTGTCTCAGTTATCTGATTGCCTACATTTCCTCTCCCTTATCCATGTGTAAGCCTGTTTTTTTAACATTTAATAAAATGCACTAGATCAGACTGTGTATATGAGTGTGGGTCTAGCTATCCTGCATCGCTTTTAACGATCACTTTCTACTTGATTTATTTCATTCAACAGAGCTCTCATCTTCCTGGTACATTATCTAGTGTCAAAATGTCCAAAATGCTGAAAAGCATTGGTTTTATAATGCTTTTTCTCCAAAGGTTTAAAGCCTTGCAGAAATACAGACGGTGATTATTTATATATCAGCTGACAGTAACATGAAGCTGCAGCACCTGTGTGAGGTTTAGAGCACAGCAGCATTTTCTTTGATGTCAAAGAGTTGTTTTTTTTTTAACAGCACCTCTGAAGTGAAGATGCTCCTGAAGCTGCTGAGAATGAGGACTGTGTTTTTGTGTCATTTATGATAATGCTGTTGTGGATCATTAAGCTCGACGTAAGCTCTGAATGAGACAACAGTCAAACTAGAATTGTCAAAGTAAGGGTCCAAGAATGTAGCACTGATCAGAGGAACCTTCATACAGGCACCTCACCTTCCTCGATCTTGCTGCTATAAAAGTAGCAGCTGCACTTTCCAACATGGGAAGCCAGAGGATCTTCTTATGGAAGAAGAGCAGAAAGAGGGAACAAGACTTCCAAAAGCCGATGAAAACTCGAAAACGCTTTGGCTAATTTAAAAACAGCACTGCTTCAGCTGTGGAATTCCCACTTTAATGGGGGAGATGCCACATGTATACATCAATGGTCAACCTCAAAACAGAAGAGTTGTGTGCACAATGCACACAACCCTGTTGCAAAGACCACTAACAAGACATTGTGATTTGTGATAGGTTGTAGGGTCATCTGCTTCCTTCACTTGCAAACAGATGCTGTATCCCCACGATGGCTTAATTTCTCCTTGTATTATGAGAGGAATTATGCTACTGATATGTTGTCCTGGCTGTGTTCTCACCTCACTTATTCTTCTGCACACTGAAGGCCAGGTTCCAAGATCTGCTTTATTTGGCATGTATTAAATGAAGCTGTGAATAAAGAAGGAAAGAAAGGCCATGTAATGTCTGAGCTGTTTGACCAAAGTTGCATGTTTTGCTTCTTTCCTTCAGAGCCCCCTGAGGCTTCTCTGTCCCAATTAGCAGCAGTGCATCTGTGCTGATTAGTCAACATCTTTTCAACCCGTGCCAGCAAAGGAAGCTTAAAAAATGGGAGAAGGAGTCTTTGGCCTAAATTCCCAACTATTCAGAGTCTAACAAGGTGAAGTGGCATGCGTTAAATTGTTAAATACAAGAACAAAAGCAGTCAGTATTTCCAAACTGTTGGCCTTCCAAGAGACAATGGAGGGAGAAAAAGAGATTCAGTCTGCACAACTTCCACTCTCATTGAGCTGAGAGACTGAGAGGCAGGATTTAGTACCAGGTGGGATTTTCTTAGAACATTACAAGCTAGTATGATTTTCAGTTTACAAGACAACCAATTATCAAATAGAAGACCTGCCACCATGTGGAAGATTGACCATGCCTTTAAGCTACTCTATTTAATCTAAACAATAATGAAACGGGACACTTGTCAACATTCTTTCTGACAGTGAGATGACATCAGTCTCATTTCTGTTCCTTTAGTATGGAGATTCAGGATATGATTACCCTTGTATGATGGCATTAAACAGGGAAAACAGCTTTGCTTTGCCCAACGTTGAGAGAAAACAGCACCTACACATTTTACTGATTATGTTATATTTTGTGTGTATTATAACTGTGAAGGAAAAATCTGGCCTAAGATGAGCTGGAGGAAATGAGGAGGTCAGGAGACAGTAGATGTCTTACGCAGAGGCATTTATTGCAGAACTCAACGTTGAGGAGATCAGTACTAGCAAAATCCACAGGCAGTCATGAGTATTGCCACCACCGGTCTGAGGCTGCCTGAGTGTGAGATGTTTTTAAGTCTTTGTGTCCTCACATGTCATCAGTCCTAAACTATGTATCCAAATAAGGTCAAGCTTTACACCTTCAGGATCTTACTGGGTATCACAACAGAAACATTCACACCCTCAGCCTTGGATGCCATGGCGAGGGCAGATGGGGAGAGTCTGCACAAATAACTGTAAGACACAACACCGATTAAAACAAAGGGACTGTGTGACACAGCCATCAACTTTGCTCTACTTAAGTGTAAAGGAACATAGTGGCAGGGGTTACAGAAATTGCTTCTCATAATAACAAACAGAAGTCTAAAAGCTTATATTTTACTAAGAGTTATTTCCTTGCTGGTCTCACCGTCTTTTTCAATGAATGTAAATCAGGTTTTATTGGCATTTAGAATCATTCACGCAGCACAACTCATTGGAAGTTGGCCTGTGTATTTAACCCATCCCTGAGGAGCAGTGGACAGTCTGTGCAGTGCCTGAGGATCAACTCAGCCAAGGCCTTGGAAAGGCTCTGAAAGCTCTGAAAGGAGACTTAACCTAATATACATTTATTTGATAGGGAGGAGAGACTGTGTGTAACGTGTAAACTTCACACAGACACACAGGATAGGACCTGTTGGGAACTGAACCAGGACTTTCTATCTGAGCAACCTAGTTAGGGTTAAATGAGCAAAAGTGTTAGCCACTAAGTAAGTCTATTTTCATCCAGGTACATTGCTTTGCGGCACTGACTTTGAATTTAATGAATGTAGCTGAACAATGCTGTTTTTCATACAGAAGAGCATTTTTCATAGGGGCATAAAAATCCAGAAAACAGCACATGAAAATCTAAAGGGTATTTGATATACTTTGTATATTTGGGGAAACATGAAAAGACTTGGTATGAAATGAGAATCACTCTTTTGCAGGAGCAACCTTTACTGTAATTTGTTATGTACATGTGGTAAATTAATCCCTGAGAAACTGCCAGTCAACCAGTATGTCTGGTGATCCTTTTTGAATATAATCACAGAATTATTACAAATCTCTATAGGAGCTAAGACTGTAACCTCTAATTGCTATGTGTTGTGGAAAAAAAAAGGTGTGTCTCTTTGTGGGATCAGTTCTTGTACTCACCCACACACCCACACACACACACACACACACACACACACACACACACACACACACAGACACACACAGACACACACACAGACTGTGAATTAGCAGGCTGTCTTGGCGGTTTAAGTGCCAAGCTTGCGAGTCTGGTCAGGTTTTATTCTACAGTAAGTTCATGGTCAGGGGTCTGTTTGTTGTTTGGGCAAATGGTGGAGGGGAACGAGGAGGGGTAGGATGCAGTGAGGTTGTGAGACCACAGCAAAAGACACGGATGAGTGATGAATTATGACTCAGTATTATCCCTGGGCCAGCAGCATACCGGTTTTTAAATCTATTAATCTTATATGTCACAACAAGGTAATACAGCTGACACAATTATCAAAAACACTGGCCATAATTTCAAGCTCATAAAAATGTGCTTTAAAGTTAAGATTGAAATTTACTTGATGAAATACTTTGTCAACATTTGTGTGCTTTAATAATCTTTTGAGAAAACATAATCATAAAGATGTTATTCTCCTGGTTGAAACACAGCAGAGATTCATCTTTACAGCTAATACACAGAGGATTTGTTGCTCAGTCAACATGGCTATCAACAAAACAGTAGTGACTGGTTTAAATAACAGCGTACAAAAGATTTTTTAAGTACGGCTGTCTTCCCCTTTAAATCAGCAGCACATACTCAACATACTCTCAGCTTTCCTTCTATGACTGGAGCACTCTTTTAAAGTCCCAATATCTGAGCGTGCCCAACACTATCTGCAGTTCTCACTGGATTCTCACAGTATCAAAATGTCGCATTTGGAAGCCCAAAGAAGTTACAAGGAGCTAGACCTGACAAGTGAGGGGTGACTGTGTGTTGTGGGACAGAAACTTGTACTTCAAACATGCTGTAAACAGGCATGTTGTCGTGTTGGAGTGCCCAGTTCAACCACCACAAACCAACTGGGTACTGTTGGATGCACTCCTCACATGACTGTGGGTTCTTATGCTGCTGACACTTGAGTCATTGATCTCTGGATCATGGCCTTTGACCCAGCTCTCGTCTCAGGTGTTGATCCTTGACATGAAGTTCAAGTCATCTTGGGCCTTTGACAGAAATCCCTGCAGACTCAGGCAGAGTTCTGCTGCTTCTGCTCCAAAGTTAGGAAATCACCAATGTATACATATTAGTGTTCACAAAAACCTATATAATTCAGGTGATAATGATGATGATAAAGCATTAAACTTGGAATACCTACCCACAACAGTGCATGCATATTGCTGTGCAATGTATGGTTCATTCTCAATAGGGATAGTCTCAGAAATTTTGTCTGCACCTCTTAAACTGTCCTGAGGCTTCAAATACAGTTTCCTTAAAGCTCGGAGCTGCTAAGTAGGTCAAACTCTCTGCTTGTTTAAACACTGATTTGTGTATTCTCTAATGGGTGTCAGGCAGCCCTGCATGATTGATGCATTAATAACTCACAACATTTCATACCTCACTGGAGTTGATGCATAAATCAAAACGGCACCATCTTTGTTGCAGTCCCTCAACTTTCAGTCTGTTGCACTGCCAGATCTTTGATGGATGATCTCACATAATCACTGTACATGAACTAAGGTCAGTTTCATTCACTTTATAGAGTCCAAGTAAGTCCATATACTAAGCAGCTGATGCGCTATTTGATCCTGTACTAAACAGCATGTCTTTTTAATGAATGCCTGAGAAACCACCAGAGAGTCCATTTTTCTAGCATCGCTTGTTAAGTTGATGTTGTTTGAAGCCTTCTTGCCTCCTCTCACCGCTGCTGGCCATCGCTTGAAAGCACCCTAATGCTTCTTCTCATTAGCCTGTCAGCCCATGATGCTTCTCTCACTGACAGTGACTGCGATAAGAGCACAATTCACTCTAATGTGTCTGTCACACATTAACCCTGCGTCACACAGAAGCTCATCCGTCTCCATCTTGGGTATCAAGCCTCTGTGTACTTCTAGAAAGCTTTTACACTATTGAAGCTGCCTGCAGCATAACAAACAATAGGGTGTGCCTAACACTTTGCAGTTGAAGATCATGTCTTTGCCCCAAATTACAGCAGTTTGTTTGATATTGTGGTAGTGTATAAATCTGCAGGGTTTCCAGCTCAAAAAAGTCTAAAAAAGCAAAACACTGTTAGTGTATCAGTTAAAACACAAGTACAATATTCCACTGGCTTATTCTTTTTGCTCAGTACAGTGAATCCAACATTCTGGACCAGTTCAAGAAACACTTTGCCTTTTGTTTAATTTGAGAGGTTGGGGTTGTGGATGGGCATGCAAGGCATCTAACTTCAGACCAAAACCAGGAGTTTGTATGCAGCTTAGACCAACAATAATTGCTGTCTGTTAAACCATAACTACAGGCTTATCATCTTATCCAGGTTTCAGTTGTCTAACTATAAAACAGTATTCCCCTGATTTAGGATCGAACTCCTGTCAGAGTTGTGGTGGTTGGGTTAAAAAAATAGGTCAAAATCAATGTACTGGAAACATAATATGATTCTTTTTATTTCTCCCAAATTCCTTTTCAAAACTTACTGCCTACATGAACTCAGTGCGACTCATTCACTGACAATTCATTTTGAGGTAGAAGTTTGTTATGGTAGTATTATTAGTAAAGCCTCATGCCATTTATCTCAAGCAGAAATGAAGACTGTACTGTTAGAAGTACTTCTTTATGTTGACCCCACCCCCCACCCCACCCCCCCGAGTTTTTTTTAATTGTCTATCTTCACCCCTAAAAGACACTGACTCAAGATACATCACAAGATTGATTAATAGACATCACACACTTCCTCTAGATACACTACAGGTTTTGTACATTTTTTTTCATTTTATGCATCAGTACTGCCCAACAATTGGAAACACATTTTGATTGTAAAATTGGTGCAGTCATCTACTAATGCGGCTACCATTGGAGCAGCTCTCAACACAGCCAGACTTGGAATGATTTTTACATCTTTTTACACTTTTTCCCTCATTTTGGAAGAACACAGTAAAATGTGTTGGTGTTGGTGACAAATGCAAAGTGAGACTGGAGATGTGGTTCACTGAGTGGTTTCGCATAAAACTAAATGATAGGCTACTTCACAATCTTTATGACAAATTATGACTTTATTAACAAACATCTTATATGTAACTGAAAAAATCAAAGGGAATGAAAAATAGTTTCAAAAGGTTATTGTTTTTGAAATGTTCAGTTGACATACATATTCAAAATGGTTAAGATCTTTCAGGCAAAACCCTTCACTGCTATGATAGAATGATTTGACCTGAATTACCCTTGGCTGAGCAGTGGGGAATCCAGGAAGAAGGAAATTAATGTGATTGATGGAGAATCTTAACTTGTTCTCTAAGTGAAATTGAGCAGACCAGCCTGTGCCAGAAAATACAATTACATTGTTGCCCATCTTGATATTTTCAATAAATGGCCATCACTGCTGAGCCGATGTTTCCTACTTCTACCAGGCCGCATACATATAAAACTGTAAGTCTTATCATAGATTGGTGGGAAATTACATTAGCAAGCAAAACAACTCAAAAATGTGATCTGTAATGTACAGTTACGAGGCAGTTTTGATCTCTAGGCTGGTAAATGTCCAAATTCAAGGTCTGTAAATGTGTATGGTACACATTTTCAGATTCACTTTATTTCTTTGCATAATTCCTCTTGCAAATCTGCTTGAGTGTCTTCAGGTAATTTGTACAAATTGTGAGTGAATGCAGGCGCAAATTTACTTTGACTAATGTACATGAGTATATTTTTTACTTTGATTCAAGTGAATTTGTGTAATGTTAAAGGTGTTGCTCATACTGACAGAGTCACAGATAATATGTCTCCCTTATCTCTGCAGACCATTTATACCACAGTGACAGTTCAGTTTCTCAAATTGTAGTTTGATGCTGACTCCAAAGGCAAGGTAAGTTCCCTTAGACTCCCATATTCAAATCCCCAATTTTGCAGCACAAGCGTTTAAAGCAGGGGTCGGCAACCTTAGACGCTCAAAGAGCCATTTGGACCCGTTTTCCACAGAAAAGAAAACACAGAGAGCCGC
>JAQMCX010000053.1:578359-599871 GCA_029814765.1 Acanthurus leucopareius | reverse complement strand
TAATTTCGATTAATTAATTACAGACCCTATAATTAACTCGATTAAAAATTTTAATCGAGTCCCACCACTAATATATACACATATATATGATTGATGACACCAGACAAAAATATATATATAAAATATATATATATATATATATATATATATATATATATATGGCTGATACACATATATATATGTGGAGTAACAGTGAAAGAATGTTCTGGAGGAGGAGTTTCAAAGTTTGCTATCAAGAGACAACTTTATGACTCTAAATACAGATGTTTTACAAAAAGGGGGAAACCAGTGGTTAACCGGAAGAACAGGAAGGCCAAATTGGATTTCTCCACTAAACATCTAGAAAAAGCCCAGTCTGGAACAAGATTCTCTGGACAGATGAAAGCAAGATTCACTTACCAGAAGATGGGAAAAGACAAGTGTAAGGAAAGGAGCATTTCACAATCAGCGGATACAACATCTGTAGAACATAGTAGAGGCAGGGTTAGGGCATGGGCATGTACAGCTGTTCGGTGGAACTGGGTCACTTGTGTTTATTGATGATGTGACTGCTGACAGGAATAGCAACAATGAATGCTAATGTGAATAGGGCAATACTATTTACTCAGATAGTGCACATGGGGTAATGACCCAAACATACTGCAAAAACAACCCCACAGCTTCTCAAGGCAAAGAATTCTGACCTCAACCCAGTTCAGCATGCTTTTCACTTACTTAAAATAAAACTAAAAGGCAGAAAGGCTCACAAACAAGCAGCAGCTGAGGGAGAGTGTAGAAAAGACCTGGCAAGGCATCTTGAGACAGGAAACTCTGTTTGGTCATGTCCATGGGTGCCAGACTTCAGGCAGTCATTGCCTGCAAGGGAAATTTCCTCCAAAATATTAAAAATAACCTAATGATATGTTAATTTAGCAAGTCAAATTACAATTTGAGCCCATGAAAGCAGGGAACTATGGGAAAAATTTGCTGAGATTCTTATGCAATTGAAGCAATACTTGTGTTAAACCCAGTTTTCTTTAGGCCTAAACTTTAACTTCACCTTAATTGCTTCGGGTTAGGGTTATTGTTTGAGCATCCTCACAGCTCTGGAGAAATTTTTTTTTAATGACAGGTAATCACGTGCAATAAGCAACATAAAGTTCACCTAAAGGCTCATTAAATAATATTGCTAAGCAGTCATTTTAATAAAAATCAAGAGCAGTTCCATTAAGGAACATTTTAAAAATTACCTTAAAATTGTATGTGTCCACACAGCTTTGGTTTTAAATGCTCTGATGTTAATACACCTACTTCTATGATTCATAATGCTGCCTCAGTACAGTGGAGATGGATGACGCTTTGTTTGTTTTGCTTAAAGTGCTGAAAACTGACATTTGAAAAACACAATAATGTGTCACTCAAGAGGCCATGTCCCAGTTATTCAATGTTGAGCCTTTCAGCTGTTACTTTTAATGCTTTGAGCGCCACAAATCTGCAGTCACCTTCTGTCTACTGTGTAGGCAGGTAATTTGTCAGGAGATAACTGGAACTTAAATTTCTGCCATTGGCATCTCTGATGTCTTACTTAAAGAGATTTGTGACATAGCAGTTATATTAGCACAGTACACAGTATATTCTGTGTTTTATGTCCCATTTCTGTGATCCTGTTTCACTGTAAATAATGACACCAACACCTGAACAACTTGACACAGCACTCTAAATATAGCAGAGGTGCAATGGGCATGACAGCTCTGTACAAATAACACCAGAAGTCACTGGACTGGATTGTCGGGTCTTTAACGATACCATCACCTTCCAATAAATCAGTTGCTAATTACATTACAAAGACATGTTTCATGAAACAGTGGTTGCTGCCAGAGTTACATTTACCTCAGATGTTGCTGTGACATCAGAGCCAAGATGTTTGTTTTAGATAGCATCATCCTGTCCGGAACACTAATCCATAAGGATTATTGCAAACTGTCTCGTCGGGAACTGTGTGTTGGTGATTAGCCTGTCAATTCACGGCACCAGTTGAGGGTTATCAGTCTGATTCCCCATCCTGTCTGCATGGACTTTGTATCTCCACCTCCATGGTAACTTGGATTTCCCCTTGAAAGTAAGGTTGACTTTAGTTATCAGGGTTTTCGTCAGCAATGTAATTGACAGGGGCTTCTTGAATCTGTCTACCTTTATCTCCACCCAGTGCATGATGGAATAAACACCTTACCCTAATGAGACGAAACAAGGTAGTCAACCCAAATTCAAGTATCAGAATTTTACTTTAAAAACTTGTAAGTGAAATCACGCCACTGAATCAGTCTCTGTCCTTTGCCTCTGGGTGGCATGTGCGGTAAAAAGTTGGGTCCAACATGTTTTAGAGATTGTTCACTGTCACAGTGCCCGCTGTTGTTAGAAAGACAATAGTATACAACCTAAATCCTATTTTGCAATTAAGCTGCTTACTACTTTACCCAGACTATGGGGGCTTTTCCACCTGAAAGTCAGAACCAAAGTCAAAACCAAAGTTTGTGTTTTGTTACAGTTTAACACATTTGATCTGGTCAGTGTAGGTTTTGCATTTGCAATTTAGCAAGCCTTTACTACCTCCCTCTGTCAGCACCTGTGTGGGCTGGGTGTCCTTAGATCTGACACTGATTGGTTTGTACGTGGGTGCAAGTCTGACATAGGCCTTTATTATTTGTCTGATGGGTACTTTAAGGATAGTATGACATTTCTAGTTGGCAACATAGATGTCTTTGATGGGAACCTTCTCAGGATACAGACAAAGAAAGAAAGATACATGAATTAACAGTCTCATTTTAATAATTGCTCTGATAATGTTTCAATGGACAGAATACAATATATACATCTCTGCAGCTTTTATTGTGAAATTTTTTTCTTGCCTTTAATTAAATCATCTGACATATGTCAATTAATATTTGTTCTCCTTTCCCCATGTAGTACCATGGCTTATTTTTCCCCAACATAGCCTTACAAAAATAAGCAAGAAGAAGAATAAAAAAGATGATATGAACCACACCCTGGCTGACTTTTATCTGGATCATGATCACCTTTTTTTGTCATACTAAAATCCAGCTGTTTGGTTCAGTCCCTGGTTCACAGAGTGCCATGCTACCTGTTTCCTCTAGTCTTCATACTAACCACTTTCTGACCTTGGGATCCTTTGTGTGTGTTTGCTGCATACAGCCAGAATACTGTACATTAGCAACAGCCACTGCCCCAAGGGTGCGTGCGTGCGTGCGTGCGTGCGTGCGTGCGTGCGTGCGTGCGTGTGTGTGTGTGTGTGTGTTTGTGTTTTCATTTCAGCCTCTGACTGAAATCAGCACTTACCAGACCCTGGTTCTCTTAGTTATTTACTTCCAGTCTTTTCTTTTTTTCCCCCCTCTCCCATCTGAACCCTCTTGAAGTACATTTCCCCTTTAGTAAGCAGTCAATGAAGAGAGACTAATTGCGGTACATGTCAGCACCTCCATGGCTTACTGCTGCAGACAGGTTAAGATAAGATAAACAGGATTTGATAAATCCGTTTTTTTCGTAGAAAATAAACTCAAAGCTCTCCATCTGTCATTAAACGACTCTGGATCAGAGCAGAATGCAATGTGACTCTCAGTGTTTATTCATCCAGAAACTCTGGTCTGCCCCCAGCTATCAGCAGCTGCCTGCCGGTGTCTGTCCCTCACACAACACTCTGCAAAGCCTGAAGACAGCTTGTATGTCATTTGGAATTCAAATGTCAACATTATGCACCAAGCTAATGTTCTAATCTTTGAACGTTTTTTTCTAACTATATTTATTGCAGTTAGTTGATCTCCAAGCAAGCCCTTATTTGACTGTTAGCTTGTTAACATGTAACTTGCTGTGGCTGACACACACAGTGGATGTGACACATAAAGAGTAGATGGTGGAAGGAAGCTCCAGGGTCTGGTTCACAACAAAAAACTGCACACTTCCATGTTTCTGAAAAAAATATGCACTTTCTTGATGCTAACTCTTGCTCTCAGAGTTATGTTATTTTACTGAGAAGTCCACTCTGTTGGATGTTTTAGGTTTCATTGTCTGCAATTAGCTTCCTAATTGTGACATATCAAATGCAGCTGCCTGGGGTACATTTGAATCTCAGATTTTAGAGAAGTACACAGACATTCCAGTAAAACAAAACTGTGGCACAGTATACGTCTGTATTGCCAACACCAGACTTTCTACAGAACATGACCATGAGAAAAACACATTGCTGAATGACGGGTATCTCTTAAGGACCAAAACTCTGTCAAGGTATAAGTTTTAGAAGTCATGTAATGTAGTCACTACTCCAGCCAACATGTGTGCATGTTGTCTGACATGTTGTAGCACTCACTCAGATTAAGAAATTATCCTCGTATTCAAACTTTCCCAAGTGTAGTTTAGAAAATGAATAAGACAAATTTTAAAAGGCAGTTGGTCATTCAAAGCCAATTTTTCCAAACTTCCTTACTTTATATTCATTATTAAAGCAAACTAAACAAAGAAAAAATGTATGTTTGTGCCCTTTGTTGTTAGAGGGTACAATAGTAGACACACACACACAGTGTATATCTGGCAGGCTTTCTGTGAAATCCGTACACAAATAAAAAAGAGCAGGTCCATGTGCTGCTGTTAACAAGTCTATCAGTGTGTGCTGAGGAGGCGGGATGAGGAGCCTTGAGGGGGGGTGAAAGACACAGCCCACATACACATGCTTAACAGATGTTGATGAACACACATATAAATGTCTGTTTTTCATTATCATAAAACGAAAATCTTGCTCATTGCTCATGTTTAAAATCAGTATGTTTTCATTTTAGGTGGAAAATGAAAATTGAATCACAGGAAGGAAAACGCTGATGAACAATTAAATTATGAGGTCACTGGAAGGAGGTGCGGCTCCAAAAAAAGAGAGTCAAATTACAGCAAAGCTTTCCAATATTATCACTGGGGCAGAAAATGGTAATCTGAGCAGAACCGGCATAAAACGAAACAGCTGCTTGATGATTTACAGTAAGGGTTTCCAGGAAAACTTACATGGAGTGAAGACAAAGCAGAAATCTGTCTTTGTAACAAGTTTTATCAACAACACAGGACTCAGCCAGAAGGAGGTTGTTTAGAAATCATAAATAGTTTGACAAGGTCTGAAATGAACCAAAATAAAATATGAGTGGAAAAAACATTTCATGAAGAATTTAGAGGGATAATTACAAAAGAAACTGTGATAACAGCTGGCCCAATTTGAACATAACCACTATTGTTATCATTCTTTTCTGCTGGATTTTAGAATTTACTGTCCTCAGCAGGGAGAGGGTTTTCCATTCAGGTCTGAAGCCAAGACTGGCTGTGGGAATATCCACACCTGCAGTACAGTGGCCACAACATCTGAGAGTGATGGATGAGGAACAACAGAGATGTCTCTGATTGGATGCAGCTCACTGTGGCTGGTTAAACTTAGACATGACATAATGCATTACGTCTCTATGTGACCATATTATCAATAGTTTTTTTGTTTTGTTTTTTTTGTGTGTGTGTGTGGGGGGGGGGGGGGGGGGTTCAGGTGCAAACACTGCACATTCTTAAATTCTAGCAGTAGCAGATTTTTGCTTCCCCTGATAACATTTCCCTGATAATCTGACTTAATTACCATTTTGTAACAGTTGTATATGTGTCAATTAGCAGGGGTTTTGTTCATCTACTAACCCATCAGTGGGGAGCGACGTGTCCATGCTGCAGATGTCTTTTTCATGGAAGCCATGATAGTAGTTACTTAGAGCACTTAAGTGGACCTCATCCAGATGTTAGTTGAGTCTCTCAGTTTGTTTCTTTGTCACAAAAGTCACAAAGAAATATAGGATGCTTTCCTTTTTTACACAGAATATGATTGTACTATTAAAAAAGAAAAAATGTAAGAAAGCCGAAGAGTCAAATATAACAATTAGTTGGTTTTTTTTACAGAGACATCAACAAATATTAGCTTTTTTAACATTAGCAGGGTCTGAAAATAGAGCATGGTCCAGTTTAATGCTAAATTAGCTAAGTGTTAATACAGCATTAATGATTAAACATATGGTTTTTATATTTTTGTTCATATGAAAGCTCCTCACTAGACACACACACTTAAAAAAGTCTACGCAGGCTTCCTCATACTCCCACTCCCTCTGAGATAAAATCATGAAATCACAGGGCTCCTCTTAATGTTAACACACTGACTTTATCAAATTCTGATAATGGAAAGACAATAAATTGGTATTGTAATTGTGATGTATTATTCCAATTTTTTTTGTCATGATCAGAAAAGAATTCCTGCATGGCCACAGGATAAACATTGTTTAACAGACTAGCATTACTCCTTTGGAGTGCCATCATGACACTGAGGTGTCTGTGTGTTACTGTTGGCATGCTTTGAACAGAATACTTGCTCAAAGAACAGTGTCATGGCATCACTAAAGGTAAAAATCTCCACAGGGAGTTTTCAAATACAACTAATGTAGTGGTTATGCTGCATTCCAGAAAAGTACTGCATCTCGGTAAAGTCAGGGTAGATCAGTTTGCCTCAACTTCACATGTAGGAACTTCAACTTCAAGTGGCATTCCATTGCACTTTTCCCAGTCAGAGGTGTGAAATTTTAGACTTCCTAGTTCAGCTGGAAAGCTTAGAGGTTGGACCTCATAAGCTACCTAATTCCCACTTTTCTGGAATGCAGCAATAGAACCGTGGCCTCACAGCAGAGGGTTCTTTTTGAACCCATTGGTCTGTTTGGACCGTTCTGTGTGGAGTTTGTATGTTCTTCCATGTCCGCATGGGTTTCCTCTGGGTGCTGCAGCTTTCACCCACAGTCCAAAGACATGCAGGTTTATTGGTGTCTCTAAACTGCCTGTAGGTGTGAATGTGGGTGTGAGTACTTTGTCTGTGTGTGTGTGTCAGCCCTGTAATGAACTGGCGACCTGTCCTGTACTTCACCACTCTCCCACTGTCAACTGGAATAGGCTCCAGGCCCCCACCAGTCTGTAAAAAATAAATGGTTATCGATAAAGAATTAAAGAAACAATGTTGTTAAATTAAGAAGCTTTATGATGCTTAACAAGGACAGAAATATTCAAAACCAAAATGATTACAGGTCAACAATTTAATCAGATTGAAACATCCTAAAGGTCCTTTTGCATTACTTTATCCACACATAAAATAATGTCTGACATATTTGGCAAATTTTCAGGTCAATTAAATATAAAACATTGGGTTTAAAAGATGTTTTGCAGTAGTTAGTGATAACTGGCTCATTGTCATTGAGATGGGGTTTTTTTGCTAATAGACAAATCTAGGTTGAAGATATCTTTGAGGAAGAGCTTCAAACTTTTAAGATGTGGAATTATATAATGCTTTCAGTGGAATCCTCTGACTTGTAAGTTTTCTGAGATCAAGTTTTAGACTGACCTGTCTCTGTCAACCGGGGGGTTGTTGCACCAGATCTGGGACATGCAATAATTTCCTCATTCTCTAATGTCACCTGACACACTTAGCAACATTATTGCAACCCCTGTATGAACATACATGCACTGTCTGGCATGTGTAACATTAGAAAAAGTAGAACATAAAGTCCTTGTGTTCAGTTTGTTAGAACATACTAAACCAGAATCTTGGGATCTTTTTGTATAAATGGAGCTCACCTCCTGTAGAGTTTCTCTGTAGTGAGGGCCATGCTATCATTTTGAGATTTCTAACTTTGGACCATAAGCAGTAAAACCTGTGTTGACATACTTTCAAAGCTACAATTCTTCTGAGACAAGCCGTTTTGCAACCTAATTTCTTAAACAAGTGTTTCTTCACCAGCCTTACTGATGAACAAAGAAACTGTTGTGTGTGTGTGTGTGTGTGTGTGTGTGTGTGTGTGTGTGTGTGTGGTGTGTGTGTGTGTGTGTGTGTGTACATGAGAAGAAACACTTGTTATTTTAACTCAAACTTAATATTTTACCCATCAGAGCAATTCTTTAAATTATTGTCTTTTTTAAAAATTTTATTGTATAACAAAATGTGTTAGGGTTCTTGGTCAACAACAAAGGGGCCCAAGGTCACTTCAGCTTCCCACTGCTCCCCTGAAGAAAAGAGATTGAATTGATACCAGAAATAAAAACAGTAAGGCTCCCTGCTGACACACAATACCTGTATCTGTATCCAGGTCTCGCATCTTCCTCATTCCACAACTAGATTCACAACAGGCACAAAACTGGTCCTTACCACCAAGTGCCCTCCACCTACTGAGGAGGAGTGTAATGTCAGAGGAAATGTTGAAAATGGTTGCAGAAATTGAAAATTTTCAAGTGTTCTCATACCGCTTGTCAAAGGAACACGCCTTGTGCTCAATGGTAACTGCAGATGAAGCTGGGATGGCCTTCAACTGGCAAGTTATGTAGATCTGTTGAAATCAGTAGCATGCAAGTTTTATCCAGAGAATCAGATGGGTATCTCTTTTCTTTGTCCTCAGTTTTTTTTCCCACATACCATCTTTAGCAGATGAAAGCTGAGGGCCTCCACCTGAAACTGGAGCTTATCAGGCTGAGACTGGGGCTTGAACTTGGACCTGAGACTGTGTCGATTACCCAAACACCTGTGAATTAAAATGACCAACATTAACATCTTCAGAAACTACAACTTATCTTAATTCATGTCTCTACCTACCCATGGTTCTTAATGAAAGCGTGTCTTGGTTCAGAGGTGGAGTCTGGCGTCATGGTGGCGACACAGCTGTCCACTAACACTCTGAGGGGTGTGTGCATGTACTGTGTGACCGATGCCTGCATGTTGACAACATCTGTGAGGGCGTAATTGCTGGAGGTTCTCTCTGACTTCCAGTCAACTAGGACAAAATTGACTAAATCAGGGGTTTTAAAAATCATAATTTCATATTCTGTAGTGTGCTGTTTCTATAACCCACCAGTCATGAGCTGCAGAGAGAAAAACAGCTGCTCCTCAGCCTCCTCACTATCTCTGTAGGCCATCCAGGCAGGATGCAGAGGACTGCTGCTCACACTGAGCTTCCTGAAAATCAAATTGAGTTCAGCTGCTGCACCAGCATCTGTGCAGAACAGCAATGACTGTCAGAGAACTGCATCCCCTGCACTTCAGTCAAATATGGGAAAGAACAAACACAGCAACTGTATGTGGGTACCATTTTATTTCAAACAGTTTTAGTGCAAACCTGCATACTGCCACCATATTAACATTCACTGTTAGCCATTCAAACTGTTGAAAAGCATTGAGATCTTCAACTTTTTAGTTATGTTTCAATTTACTAATTTTATTGTTTTTTTTAATACAAGAACATTGTTGGGTTTTCAGAAAATATACTGATAAATGCAATGAATACATTTATAAATACTGTTTTTTAAGGGTCTAAAAAGCAA
This sequence comes from Acanthurus leucopareius, assembly GCA_029814765.1. Classification (NCBI taxonomy): domain Eukaryota; kingdom Metazoa; phylum Chordata; class Actinopteri; order Acanthuriformes; family Acanthuridae; genus Acanthurus; species Acanthurus leucopareius. Next base: position 590,466 of record JAQMCX010000053.1, on the reverse strand, counting down.
AGTGATAGTTTTAACTTTGATGAGGTCAGGCTGCAAATGCTCCCACTTGCAGTGTGGACCGTTTAAACCTAAAGAGAGAAGAAAAGTAGATAAAATGATCGGGTAAATTTGACACCACCTGAAAAAGAATGGTAGCTGTGACCATTAGTAATTTGAAGTATGTTCCGTAAGTATATTTTGAAGCATTTGTGCTGTTTTTTAGTAGATTTGGTTGTATCCAGGTAAACTATGGTTAGGACCAGCTGTGCTGTTATACCTGGCATCCATAACCATTTCGTATGCTACAATGTTAGCTATTTTAACAGGCATTTACTCTCAATTTCCTGTGATACAAGGGAATACTACACAGACTACAAAAACTAACTGTGTCTCAAAGCCACTTTATATGTTTTTATATATTTTACACTACATACGATTCCCCTGAGAATACTGTTTGAGCAGAGAATATGCAAAAACCCACACTAGATATTTTTATGGGAAAATATGCAATAACACATACTGCACATTAGAGGTCACTGCAAATCAAACTTTGTAAGGGACATCAAATAAGTATTTAGCGTGCCTGGCTGGAGTTCTTTTTTTGTTACTTTTTCCAGCGTAAACAAACATACTACATTCTTCGAGTAAGTAGCTTATGTTGCATGGATTAGGGACACAGATTGTGCTGCATGTGTTTTATGCTACAATGGGTCAGATGTATAGGAGTTGTTGTGAATGAAAAAGAAATTTCAAGCAAGGCTCAGAATTAAACCATTTTCATTTGATCCCTCATTTACTGCTTGGCAAGTGTGTTCTTGTCAGAAGTTTGCAACAGAAGGGACACTTTCCAATTAATTCTCTTCATTTTGCAGCATAAAATTAGAGCATGATAGGGCCTGATCATGTACAGCAGTCATGTGGTGCATGATTCAGATGTTAAATCAGTTTCTGTGAGCCTTCATATTCTGGACGCAGATTAGGAAGATCAGTCTTAGCGTGTCCTTGGACTTATCACCTAGGTTAAGTTAGAACTAGTGTGCTGACATTTACGAACATGATTTTTCTGTTACAAAGAGAGCTAATGTCTTCACTGTCCCACTGTAACCGCAGAGTCTCTGCGGGCTGATCGAGATTACAAGTCACCTGGGGTAGTGGCACTCCACTCCAATGACAGCGCTCTGACTCCTTATGATGTGACTTCTGCCTGACACTTTGGGGTTGTAGACCAGTGTGAAGGCATAAACAAAGGCATTCTCTGTCATCTAAGAAAAAAAAGGTGCTTTTTTAAAAATCTGACGTTATGATTTAAAGTAAAACATGATGACATATATATTATATTAATCCATGATATAACATTATGTTATATAACATTAAATGAAAACCTTATACCAGGAGTGTGCTGCCACAGCTCTGCAGCTCACATTCAAAGACCAGCACATGTGCGAAGCTGTCAATCTCAGTGGCTGAACAACCACCAAGTGTGATTTCCTCTGGCTTTATCAGCTTGCCAATGCCCAGCAGGTCCTGGCTCACCTCCACCTGGATCTGATTCTCTCCGCACCTCACGGCAACACGGTTGGTCATAGACGGCTGCCGCAGTTCAAACTTGACCGGTGGTTTGTTCACTGGATCCACTGGATCTTCTGGAAACTTCCAGGTAAATGGTTCAGCTGCTGGCTGGATCTGCTTTGCCAGGAGGCTGCCAGCTTGTTGAGCAGACTCCCTGGAGTGCTTTCTCTCAGGTTCTGCTCCTGGCATGGCCTCCACCTCTGCGGGGTTCTGCACCTCAACCCCCCAGTAGGTTGGCATTCTCATACTGAGGAATCGAGTATCACTAAGCCTGACACATGCAAGCACAAAGCCAAACACAATAAGCTGCCTGGACCCCATCGTTGCCGGCAGACAGTTTTCTATGCAGCTGTCCTAAGCGAGACCACTGAGGCAGACAAAGGAAGTGACTCCTCCCTAATTAGCTGGTTCCCTTTCCACACGTGTAGATCTCACAGCTGCACATCCATCACTAATTGCTCAAACTATGACCTGCACACTGCTTTACAAAACGCAACCATCCAGTAATAAGCCACAGGTACTCCACACATGGCAGTTTCAAAAGGTTCCCTATAGTAATCCTGAAGAATCAAGAGGATAATCATCCATGCAAACCTTCATTTATTTATCACAAAATTCCTTTATTGTTTCTGTTAACTTCTGCAAACTGTTACAAACTAAAGAAACCTAACTGACAAAATAATCCAAAACTTAATTCCATTAACAGAGTAATCTGCTAATAATAATGACGAATTAATGAATATTGAGGAGAAAGTTACTTAGTACATTTATTCAAGTACTATTAGTATTTTTACTTTTACTTTTACAAATTTTATATACATACATCAGTTTTACAGTATATATCTGACAGGTAAAGTTTTAGTAAAGTTCCTTCACAGATGGATGGATCCTCCTCCATCCTGCTGCTGTGTCTGCTGTTTACACTGCACAGAGCGTGAGGCAGGCTGCTCTGTTTTTGTCATTTAGCTTTGAAAATGGCGCGTTGGCATAGGACGGCTGAAATAACACCACATCTCAAGGTTCGGGGGAGGGGTGGTTACTATAGCAACAGTACCTAAGTAATGAAAAAATGTCTGTCACTCACAAAATGCAATTTATTGGGTGAAATATATTATGTAAGGACAGAGAGATTTACTGTTTTTTCATATCATTTTCTTAATTCTGTTTTTCAGATCTTTTACACATCATTGCATTAGGAAAATGTTCATCTGCTCAGTTTATACCTGTTTATTTGGTCATGCTCAAAATCTCATGGATAAAAAAGAACATGATTAAGTAAAATTAAAAGAAAAACCTTTTTTAAATGTCTCGTTTATATCATAATGAAATTACAAGTAATTGCAAGTCATTTCAGGGTTAGACGCCTCTACAGGTCCTGCTACAGTGAAGGACTGGTGAAGGACCAGGTGAAGGAAGGTAGGAAGAGACGGTGGCCCTGAAGGTCAAAAATACAACAACATTTCACAAAACTCGCCATTTCACGAAACAGAACATTTTACAAAACACAACACCACAAAAAATAATAAAAAACATTTCACGAAACACAACACATTAGAGATTACAGAAAAGGTAGAGACAACACTTCATGTTTCTGATTGGACAGAACTCGAGTCAGTTCATAGTTTATTCCATGGATGCAAAAATATAAGCTTAAAGTTTTGCTACCAGTCAAGAATGATGCTTTGTGAATAGTCAGCTACTCACAAGTGTCATCACTTTGATGGTGCTTCTACTCAGTTAGTGTATTTGGCGATGGCGACTGCTGAGTGAGTGTGTGCTGCACATGCTTCCCTCATTCAAGAAATGCAGGCGAAAGAAAAGAAGTATTATCTATATTGAGGAAGAAAATTTAAGTTGAACCTTAATTTTGCATGTCTTGTTGAAAGGCATGGATGTTATTAAGAGAAGGGACATATGAACAGGACATCACTGGCTCAACTTCAGGTACAATATCATGTTAAATATCTGTCCAAACAGAAACAAGAAGTGTTGTCCCTACCTTTTCTGTAATCTGTAATCTGTAATGTTGTTGTGTTTTCTGAACCGTTGTTGTGTTTTGTGAAATGATGGTGTGTTTTTGACCTTCAAGGCTACTTAACATTCATAATTAAAAATTGTAAATTACTAAACTAATCAACTTCTCATAAGGTCATTAAGACTATTCATACACTTCCATTATAAACCATAAAAATGCATTAAAGGCCAGTTAAGGTTTAAAATTCCCAATAAAATCTAGTCACTGAAGTTGTTTTTATATGATTGGAAAGTTGTCCAAAAAAATGCCTTCGTGCAGCAGCGGTTGTAGCAATTACACACATTTTCTTCCTGTCATGCTTTTTATAATGTCCTCTCGAATATTTGCCATTTTGGAGTTCAATAGTCCATCAGGGAGAGGGTGGAGGAACAAACTATGACTCTGCCATTACATCTGTCTAACAGCTGCATTACAGAATGTAGCCTACATTTTGCATCGCTGCTCCAGGGGTTTGCACTGCCTATCGCTGAATTAGCTACTGAGCCTATTGATGAGCAGAGGGCATTAGGGTCAGCAGGAAAACAAGACACTAAACAGCATAAGCCCTTCCAGGCAGAAAGCAAACTAAATCGGGTCCTTCCATTATCAGCCATATTTCATGGTAAAATAAACACATTTGAAGAATGTCCAGAAAACATAGTGGAGCTCGTGAGTGCTTGTGCATTCTGTTGTGACCAGGCTGACATGCCCAAAACAGGAGGTGATCAGATACTGTGTATCTGTATGAAAATAAATCAGTAAGCATCCGACAATAACAGCAGTCAAACATACAGAATGACTTCCAGATCAGGTGAAGAGGGACCTTTATGTCCTCACGCTCACACAAATTTCCAGTATAAATGCATGCAAACTATGTTCACCTCCACACTTGCTCTTGAACTGATGTCAAGATTTTAAATGTTCCTTTTCAAAGATGTTCTCCTCAAGAATCAAATGGTACATTATGCATGAGCTGTTATGGATAAGACAGTGGTCAGATGAGACAGGAGACATGATAAATACCGTTTCCTTATGTTGTAGTTTAAAGCCAAATGCTTGGTAGAATAAAATATGTGTGTGAGAAGGGAATATCCCTCTTTTTAAAGCAGCGGTGAGGATGAGAAACAGTGTGTGTGTGTGTGTGTGTGTGTGTGTGTGTGTGAGGCTCAGTGCCAGCAGAGTTCAGTCAGCCAGCTGCTGGGCTAAAGAATCTTTGGTAGACTGTGGTTTATGCACAGAGGACAAATGAGGGCAAATCTCTGCAAAAGTAAACTTTACAGTCCAGCAGCAACAAAGCCCTAAAACCACATTACAGAGTTCAGACGTATCCCCCGCAGTGCATGAGTCATCCTTCAATGGAACAAAACACAACGGCAGGTCAGAGAGTTGAAGACCTGTCAAACCTGCTGTTGCACACATCAGGATCAATTAGCAGACTATGATGTGATGATGATGGAGCAAAACTAAGAACAAGAGGCAGTTTCCAGCAACAATCCCTGTTCACATCTGGCTGCACTTCCTATACCAACACCTGAAAAGACAACAGTCAATCAAAGAAGTTCTTGCTGTTTTTCCTGAAAATCCCTAGAGCTTCACTTTTAAAAACTCTTCTTCCAAACTCAGTCAGCACATTGAGGTCAGTTACAGATACTATGAGTGAAAACATTCAGTTAGGTTTCTCTCATAGCAACTTTGCTCTCACTTGAGTCATTTTTAATGGGACTAACTGTGCTTTTAATTGAAGATAAAATTTTAGCACTTTGCCCACCATTGGTCATTTTTAAGAATTCTCAATATCTAGTTATGTGTTTAGTCTCACTAACATCATGGATCCATGGCAAATCCACCATTTTGTTTAATAATGAAATGTGTTTTTAGTGGTTATTATAAAATTCAAAATTTGATGCACACATCTTAAGATCTAGCAAAATGAAGATATTTTCAACAATAGCTCTTAAAATGGCTCATAACCTAATTTCAATAGCATTGAGTTTTACTGTACTTTCATCGCAGCTGTCCATTTTTAGATTTTTTAAAAAATACTCAGTATATGTTTTCAGGAATAAACTCTGGACCAAACAAAAGAGCATTATCAACCTTCTATTGTTAGTTCACTAGGAAGTGGAATTGTATCTCCAGGTTTGATAAGGCAGATTTTGTGACTGTGCAGCTACTATGGTATCCCAAAAAAGGGTTTACACTCGTGGTTTTGTGTAAAAATTACATTTTCTTATTAAAACAGAAAACAACAAAATATAAATCATGCAGAATGGGTCTTTTTCAGGCAAACAGGAAAGACATGTATGCAAGTAACAGCAGCATCACAACAGGAACATGAGATGCAGCAGTAAAATTCTACCAAATGCTTTTTTTTTTCCAGAAAAAAAAGAGGCTACAGATATTAATTAGATTTTTACACTAACTAGAATTGACATGAAAATCAGCATACACATCCATCCTGGCTTGTGACAAAGGCACATGCTTAGAGTAAGGATTTTTTTCCCCTAAAGGAGAAATAAAGGATCCACTGCTGGACCACGAGACTACAGGGCAGCTTCTTTCCTCTGGCTGTCAGAATCCTGAACTCCAATCATTACACAACCTTGTTATGTAATGATGAATAAATCTGATATCTTGGATCTTAATGGGAAGCTGGGGCAAACCTCAACACAGCTGTTTACCAGCACCAGTGTTTTGTCAAATGGATGTTCCAGCAAAGAACTCATAACCTGAAGATGCTTCCAGGAACAAGACAGTGACTCCAGAGGCCTGCACACACTCCAGACCTCAGCACAGCACACAGAGGTAAACAAGAGGCAGTGGCTGAAGAGGCATTCACATCCTTTACTTTAGGAGAAAAAACAATGCATTGCTATAAAGATACTCACTTGCAAGGAAAACTCCTGTATCTCAACTACAAATAAAGTCAAAGTTTGCAAGTATTAATGGCACACAGCAGCAAAATTTAATGAACATATACAAAGTAAAATTACTATTTCAGCAGTAAAATCTCCCCTGTGACTGATATATGATATAACATTATAGGATTGCACACATAAGCAGCCTTGTAGATGCAATAGGTGGAGTAGATTTTAACTGTTTTATAGACAGTTTGGTAGTTTTTTCAATTGGTTTGCAACCTGGGCATCGGCCTCTACAAAGTGTTAGAAGATGAATGTAAGGGATGGTGAAATGGTTTATGGAAGACAAAACCAGAAAAAACAATTTTTTCTCAAGTCTCTAATCTCATAAACATCAGGAATCAACAACTATGGTTTCCAGGAAGGCATCACAAGCCAAAAAGGATTGAATCCAATCAAATAAAATCTGGTTTATGAATGTTCTCTATTGTATAAGCTCATCAAATAGTTGTTATAAAACATAAATCTCAAAATTAGCAAGGAACTGCAGCTAAATATTAAAGAAATGGAGTGGAAAATACAATATTTGCTTCTAAAAAGTGAGGAAGTAGTAGCATCAAGTAGGACAAATTAGAAATATTTAAGTACAAGTACATCTCATTGAACATAAACGTACGTTAAAGTGATATTTTATGTTGAGGTGTGTATTTATACTTTACAAGTTTTTTTTAACATTGGTTATACCTGAGAAATCTGTGATTTTATTTAAGGTGACGGTGCATTTCATTTTGTCTCCTTCCAGGATTTCACCAGTAAGAGAGTGAGTAAGAAAGTCAGCAAACATGACTGAGCATAACATAAATAATTATGCCTGAGTCAGTCAAATAGATTTTCTCCTGCAATGGTTTCTGTTTGACAGTGAAATAAACAAATCACACAATGCCACACTACTTCTCTGCATCAAGTTACATTTTTTGCTTTCATTGCTTTGATTGAGAAACCTCTAATGGATTACATTTCATCATGTGAATTTAAGTGAAATATTTAAGAAAATATAAGTGTATGTAAATGATAATCTACCACTAACAAGAGAAGCACAGCATGAACATGCGGATTAAAAATGTGCAGGAGTAACATGGTAATTAAGAGTCAGCATAAGGATGCAAATCTCCCTGCAACATTCTCAGCATGTATGGAATCAATGCCTCTGAGACCTAAGGCTGTTCTGAAAGCACAGGTGGTTCCTGTACAAGGGTGTACATTAAAGGGATGTTTAGTGATCTGTGACCTTTTCCTTGTGCTCAGCAACCAGCAGAAATGCAACCTCATGGACAGGGCCGGTAGCCCTGAGCTATGGAGGCCCATAATTGACACAAATAAAGTGCCTTTCTCACAGCTAGTTAATTACAGCAGATGCAGTCACAAATTACTGCAACTGAGGAAGCATGTGTCCATGCAAGCAGCTGATTAAAGACAAAGCTCCTTTGCCACTAGCCTTTTGTCTCAAGAACAATGATTTTTAGAGCCTCAGGGTCAAAATGAGGTGCAGCACTGTCAGATTGTCAGATTCTGAAATCTATCAACCTCCTATTGATTCATCACAGTCATTTTGTGGATCCAGGCAGTATAAATCTTTACTGATTGGATCATTTTCTGATTGAACAACCCACTGTTTTCCTGTAGAGGTCATGAGCTGTTGTCTCTGACTGATTTAAAGTCTTGGTTGAGTCAACAGTCTGACTCTGCTGTGGTTATGCAACAGTTCTTTCAGCCTGGAGGAGCTCTGTGTGACTGAAGTGAGCCGGTTGAAGCTGAAGCAGGAGAATGAGATGGCAGCTGCTTCCTGTTGCTGGTTTACAAGCTGAATGCCTGGATATCCACAGACCTATTAAGTGATAAAGCTGTCAGTTGAGCGCTTAGCAGAGCATCTCAGAGGGAAAGGGAGCGCCTCGTGCTAATAAGGTGCTCACTTAAATGACTCAAAGGGTCATAGGACTAACTGGAGCCCATTTCATCACCATGATGTTAACTATTCTTTCTAGTTTTTGTAGTCAGTGGTATAAGAATTTGTCTTTTCATTATCACAATTAGAGATCTCTGATTTTACCATCCATGATTCTTACATGAGAAACTCAACAGATTTGTATTTTACTGTACAAGAAGAAAGTCGGCATCTTCTTTTAATTTCATTTTTTAAAATTTGCCCCTTACAACTGCAGTGGAAAACCAATAGATATTTCTTTTGCAGGCTCACTCTCCTCTGTTAGTTTGGTCCTAAACACTCTTTTTTTAGCTCTCTGCTGTCACTTAGTGGCCACTTAGAGTATTACTCCATGTGCTGTAACTGTAGAGCATCAGCTGTGGACAGAAACACATTTGCAATGTTGTTGAACAGTTGTTATTGTGTATGATGCTGTATAGAATAGAATAGAAACGTTTATTGTCTGTTCTTCAGTAAAAACAGAAGTTTGTCTTCAACACGGCTTCATCACAAATTAAAAACACACTTACAAACTAATTCACACACAACAACAGATATAAACAGTGTGGCCTATTTTGTGCTGTTTAGAACAGTTATAACAGAGGGGATGAATGATTTCTTGTAGATGTTTTTTCAGGCCAGTGGGGTTCTGTATCGTCTGCCTGATGGCAGCAGCATGAAGGAGTGGTGCAGGGGGTGGGAGGGGTCTTCAGTGATGAGGGTGGCTTTCCTCACTACTGAGCGCCTGTGCAGTTCAGTCAGTGGTAGCTGGGCTGTTCTGGTTATTTAACTGGCCTGATTTATTATGAGGGAGAGTTTTGTTTTGGTGGCAGTAGTGAGGAAGTTGAACCAGGATGAAATGTTGTAGATGAGAGTGGATTCAACCAGTGATCTGTAAACAAGTGTTAAAATGTCTTTGCTGACGTTAAAAGTCCTGCAGGAGGTGCTACATCCAACTGTAGCTTTAACTTTTATAAATTTTAACAGGTGTGACTTTCATTACTATGACAACACTATATAATAGAGCAAATATATAAACAAGAGCGACTACATGAGATCATTTTTAGTTTTTCACTCTTGAAATGAAGGCCCCTATGGTTGACTGTTGTTGTAAATCTTTAACAAGATCTCAAGTGCTTCCTTCTCTGACTCCAATACCTACAGCTGTTGTCCAGTTCAGCTTTCTGAGACGGACACATGTTGATTGTTTGAGCCCGAAATGTTCACTGTTCTAATTGTGGACCAAAAATCTCTTGCACAACCAATGGGACTGTTGAATGAAAATCATTTAAGTCTAATTATTCTATGCATATTTTTTCTTTTCATGTTTAGTCCTTTAAAGAAAGAATGTTCACAAAAATGACATACATTTGTTAACAGGCTGTTTTCTTCATTTGGTCTGACAGAAAGATCCTTCAAATCAGAAACAGATTACACAAGAATCGCTTTTAATTGCTGGGTACCAATAAGTGAAGTCATGTGGCTTGGTCTGGACCTGATCCATATGTAAACTGTGTTGAGACAACTTAACATGTTATTTGGTGCTAACTGAATTAAATAGGTTTGACTTGACATTGTTTGCATTTCTAGCTAATGTATATGTCTGACTGAAAACCAAAGTGTGGTAAGGCATCAACCAACACAAACCGCCATGTTTGTCTGCTATATAAATAAGTTGTAACATTCGTCTTCCTGCTTCTTTTCACAGTCACACAGTGTGGTGGAACAAAAGAATGTGCACAGCTAAACTTTCACATCAGTGTACCAACAGAAATTGTAAGTGACTTAAAATGTCTTGTGTTTTTTAAGTTTTTGAGTTAATATATTATAATTTTATTGATGGAATACATATTAAAAATCAGCCTTAAAGTACAAGGCGGTTTAAAGAATTAGAGGATTACACATGGTGCTGAATAAAAAAAGAAAGATGATTATACATGAACAAATCTTTTAATTTGAATCAACACTAGGAAAATACATTTATTTTTCTGTGGAATGCTGTGAGTAAAGTGTGTGTTTCTCAGTTCATTGTCACATTCGTATTCAAACTGATATCTTCTTGAAAAAATGAAAGTTAATCTCTGATAGCAAAGAATACAAGACAGCACTCTGGTATGTTTATGGTCAGTGTTTGAACTTGTTTGAATCATCTAATGTCACACAGCAAATAAAAGTTAGATCAAAGGGTTGTGTTACTTTTTCTCTTTAAAAAATCTGAATACAAAAAAAGGATTCAAAGTGTGTCTAAGTGTATTTTTACATGAAAATCATTGCAGCAGACACTCTTTGTTCTTTTCAAAAGGGGGTTACAGTGTCTCTAGTTATAAAAGCCTCTCCAGTACCAGCAGGTGCAGTTGAGGCCTGAAGCTATGAGCAGGATGACCAGCAGGGTGACCACCAGTGCCAAGCAAATGACGGTGGCGACGACGGCCCACACCAGCGTCCTCTTGGACATGTCGATCAGCGGTGACTTGAGGGCCATCCGCACCCTGCGGGCCCGCTGACGGTTCTGTGGAGGATACCGGGACAAGTTGACGCTCTCCATGCCCAGAGAGCGGACCAGGCACGCCCTGTGGTTGCTCAGCTGGTCGAAAGTGTGTTTTCCGTGGTAGCGGCCCATACCACTCTGACCTGCAAGGGACGTACACAAGTCTTCAGTTATTTCTTTTGAAACTTAAAAACTGTAATTTAATGTTCTATGTTACAAGATTCTCTATGAATGAACTCTATGAATTTATATATTCTGCAAGGTGGCTGTCAGGGCACCTTTATCCACACAACTGTAGTGTGATGCTATACAACAAAAATCCAGAATGACTTAAGAACTTATGCAACTCACAGCATCAGCACTTTGTTTTTTTAAAGCCAGGACTTGTGACCCAAGACGACACCAGAGGTGCATTTGAAGCTAACAGCTGGTCCAGTGAGCTTTAAACTACAGTCCTAATCAATGCCGACTCAACTGATGGTCTTTGGATGTACTTGTGCATTAAATTGGTCATGTTTATTTAAAAAAATGTCAACTTGAATGTGCACTAGCCAGTTATAACCGACACCACATTTCACTACACTACAGAGCTTTTCTATGTTTGTGGACTCTTTGTTTTGGTTTTACAGCCTGCAACTTTACTGTTTTGGCTCACTCTCAGCGTTATCAGAGTAATTATCAGATGTTCAGCTGTTTCAAGCTCTGATAAACCCACAGTTTATCTTCCTTCTCAGCACCAAGTAGCAGGAAGACAACCAGCTAGGAGACCGTTAACTCCCTGAATTGTTGATTGAGACCACAAATGAAGCTTAAAGACAAGGGATATGGAGGTTTTATGTTTGCCAGGTAAACACAGCCATGAATGAATGCTAAAGTTCTCTGTGTCAGCCGGCCATGTTTATAAACCACCGCTTGCCATCATGATTCACATAACAACTTTATTTGATAATATGTCAATGTTGTGCTTACGGCTCGTTTCACTGCTCGCGAATGGCCAAAGAGAGACAACGACAACTTGATAGAATCGTGACACGCCGGTGGCTTTATATCTACTCAATTCAATTCAATTCAATTTTACTTATATAGTGTCAAATCACAACAAAGTTGTCTCAAGACACTTTACATATAGAGCAGGTCTAGACCACACTCTATAAATACATTTATATTTTAGATTTATAGGAACCCAACAATTGAAAGCAATTCCCACATGAGCAA
>JAQMCX010000053.1:564799-575833 GCA_029814765.1 Acanthurus leucopareius | reverse complement strand
TCCCCTTCCTTTGTTGTTGTCTCTTCTCCTGTAAGATAAATTTCTGCTTCCTTCAACCAGTCCTTTGGAACTGAAGACGCTTCTTGGATGAGAAGTGAAACGTCTTCCCAAAAAAATTTCAACATAGTCCAGTTGCCTTGTTTTGATGACTCTTCAAGCGCAAAAGTATGTATGCCTCAAGCTGTGATTGCCATTTTTCAAATGGGGGAAATACACAAATCATGTGAATTAAACATTTTTGCCTGTTTTTTTTAAGTAAGCAGCAATATTGCGTACCCGAAGCTTTGTCATTGCAGAGAAAGTATTGATTGGGTGAAAGAAAATGATACACATATTATATGCAAAGCCTGTGTTGCGTACAGCTACTGTTTTCCAACAGGCTACTCTCACGAGCCCCAAATGAACTACAGAACAAACTTTATGGTTGCAGAGGTGCATTTTGTGCTTTCTGAGGAATTAATATCAGAGGGATATTCGCAGGAAGTATGTATATTGTGTAACTGTCTAGATTTTACAACATGTGGGTTTCTAACAGTTGATTCAGACAACCAAGTCTCTCATTTTACCTTGGACCTCCTGAAATTCCTGCTATAAAAAATATAAAAAACAAAAACAAGTGCACTAACAAAAGGGATCTGCCAGGTCCCATTTTATAAACAACATATGGACATACTAAAATCTGAACTCTAAACCAACCTTGATGCTCTTGTTGATCTCTTCTACTACTCGGCTCTGGATGGAGGGTTCACACAGGACATAGTCTGGAGCGATGCACGTCTGGCCACAGTTCACAAACTTTCCCCATGTGATGCGACTGTATTGGGAGGGTAAATAATGCTGGTTAAACCTTTGAGATACACATTTACTTTGTATTAACACCTAAAATGCCCAGCAAACTGTCACAGATAATCGTTGATGATCTTAAACTCAACCAGAAGCTGTGCTTGAATTCAGAATAGCCATAATCTGAGGTTGTTGCTGCTGATAATTTGCAGCTTTCATGGAGTTCACATAATGGCAGCATTTTTGTGCTACATTTTACATTTCAGACTGACCGACATGCAACAGTGATGTCACAGTTCTTGTCGATGTAGCAGGGGCTCTTCCCTCCCAGCTCCAGGGTCACTGGTGTGAGGTGACGAGCTGCAGCCTCCATCACCACTTTGCCCACTGTGCTGCTGCCTGTGTAGAAAATGTGGTCAAATCTCTGCTTCAGCAGCTCCTGGGTCTCTGCGACTCCACCCGTCACCACTGGGTACAGATCCTGTACATAGAGGATCCACAGCAAAAATATTAGTCAACCAAAAATGACCAAAAATATAAAGCATGTTTGAAAATGACCAACAAGTTAGTGACACATTTAAGATGATATTATCTCTTGGAAAAAATGAGTCACTGCTGATAAAAGGAGTCCTTCTCATTTAGTGGCTGCTTGGCCTTGGAGTCAAACATATCTGTGATGAGTTGTATTGTGTTGGCACAAGACTTTACAGCAGCTCAGATTATTATTCCTTTAACAATGGCAGCCGGTGTTCAGACCTTGTCCAGATAGCGGGGCAGTAGAGCCCGGAGGAGGAGAGATGAGTGCTCACTGATCTCAGATGGCTTCACCACAGCTGCATTGCCTGCAGAGAGACAACACGGGTGGCTGTGAATGGAATGACATCACTGAGTGACGGAGAAAAGACAAGTGGGAGGAAGAGAATGCAGGGACGAGGACCCGCCAAACTGAAGTTCACATCAGGATATTTCTCCCTTAGTTTTCACAAACTTGTACAGAAAAATTCAGGTTTGATCATACGCATATTCAAAGCCTATATTTCTTGGAGAGACATGGCTGATATGTAAATATTATCTTAATTTAACAATCATGATCACTGTTAACTTTTTTATAAGGGTGTGATTATTACATTATTCACTCAAAAAGGCTGAAAAAATCCTTAATGATTCACAATTTCTACATATATTTCTTGTTGCAGGAAATACAAATAACTTTATTTCTTGTTTTTCACTGAAGCTTTGAAAGAACAAACCACTGAAGCTACATAGGGTGAAATACTTAAACCAACTTGTTATTACTTACGCACCCTTAACACACTCTACACACTCATGAACTACCAAACAAGTACACTTAATAACTTGTCTGAACCCTCTCTTCAAGACTGTGTAGTTGCTAGTTGATTTCTCTGTCACTCTCTGTAGAGGAGACTGTAAAAAAACGTGACTCAGGAGAGGATCCAGGTTATATCTTTCAAATCTCTGTTTTTAAAAATTAAAAATTAAAAAGTATTGATTACTAGTTTGGACCTTTAACTACCTTTGACTGGAAACTAATATAGTCGTCCTCTAACGCACCAAAATATAGTACTAAGTACAACAGATTCCACCATTATAATTTAAAAAGGCAAAAGATGGAGAACTTCAGTGAATGAACATTAATAGAAACACAATTAGAGATGACATGAAATGAAATGAAAATAATTGTATTATTGACCAAATTTGAATGACACTCCATTTTTTAACATATCTGACATTTTTTTATGATGATGGAGAAGAAAGTGACTTAGCAACTGACTTTTGATTGCTTTTATTATTGAATTGTGCTCGGAAGAAGTACTGGCATTGCTGTAAAATGAGGGTGTAAAAAATTCATTTTATATCGATCCTTTCCTTTGTTATGTTGTTTGTTTGTTCACAGATTAACATGTGACAAATGCACACCAGTTTTATTAGTGCTTGAACTTTGGTGACTTAATAAAACACAAAGCCCGGCCCCTTTTCAACCTGATCAGAAGTCTAATCAGCGATGATGGAAAATGTATACAAGTGCAGAACTGTCAAACCCATATCCGAGGGTTAGATGTTCATTTCAGACTGGCAGCATTACCAAAAAATGTCACTTTCAGGATAATTCTGCACACTGGCATCAGAGGTCTATTTTAATCCATGTAAATTATAAGGAGCTATTATGAAGAGAGTGGAGACGGAGAGGTTACCCACCAGCAGCGATAGCTCCAACCAGTGGCTGCAGGGTGACGGCCCAGGGGTAGTTCCAGGCCCCGATGATGAGCACCACTCCCAGAGGCTCCGGCTGCACGTAGACCTCATCTGATATGGTGAGGAGGTTCTTCTCAGCTGGCCTCAGGGCTGACCACTCTGCCAGTTTCTCTATAGCCAGTGCGATCTCATTCTCAATGCCAATCAGCTCCAAAAGTGGTGTGTCATACTGGCTCTGTGGCAACCGAGCATAGTTAACACATCACACACACCGTGAACATTACATATAGCAGTGTGCTGCTTTTCCACTCACCCTGTTGATGTCCTGTTTTAGAGCAGTGGCGATCTCGGTCTCTTTCTCAGTGATCATCCTCTGCAGGGCATGAAGTTGCTGCAGTCTGAACTCCACAGGCCGAGTTCTGCCGCTCAGGAAGGCCTCCTTGGCCCGCTTCAGCGCCTGCCTCTCCATCGAAGACCGCAGAGAGCTTCTGGAACTTCTGGACACACAAGAGATTCAGCAGGCTTATCTGTTTGGAATAAAGCCTACAGCAACAATAGCGATGATAGACCAGTGCCAAGTCATGCTCTTCTCAGATATAACACGGACCATCAAAACCTCCTGCTGTAACTTCTAGTATAATCCATGGCTAGAGGCCAGAGCAGAGACCCCCCTTCTCACAGCACTTGTCCATCTACTGAACTATAAGTTCAACAAACAGCAAATCATCTGCATAAAAAACCCTTATTTAATCTTATTATTATAAAGGCTAGAAGATAATACAAGTACCTTGGCAACGCAATTACATGACCAGCCAGTATGCATTTAAGTCAGGTAAAGATTACATTTTTGCTGCATATTAATCCTTATTTTAAAAAATAAATTGTTGTTTACTATTAATCCATAATTTTTCTATTTGTTTACTCTTCCTGCTACACGTTTTGGTCAGATTTCTGCTGACCTCTTTTTTTTTATGCAATTCAATGTAAACAGGCAAATGTATGAGAAAGTCCTGGATGATTCATATGTAAATGCTCAAATCTATATTTATTTTTATTGTCCTTTAAGAGCTTTATTTCAATATAATTAATAACTTATAAATGTAGGCCGCTGGTAGCCTATTATTTCATTGTCTAGTAGAAGTCCCTTCATAATTAGCATTAAACACCTTGAAATTTTAAAATCTCTTGGATGTTCCTATTGAGAGGCATGTAGTTACAGTGATACTGTCTAAGTTTCACTGTTTGACATTTTTTCTCATTTCCTATAAACCAAGATAATCATAACAAAGTGAAATTAGTGCGACAATTTAAAAAACGTACTATTTTGTTTGCTTGTTTTTAAGTGGGTGCTACTATTAGTTTTTCCAACCCGTTCTTTAACGCAGCTCCAGCGAACATCACTGATCACATTATGGTTTCATCCGAGGAAAACTGAAGAAAGCCATAGACTTACCTTGGGTCGGGTCAAATGCGCATTCAGTGAATTTTATATTTAAAAAATATAAGCTAAATATCCCTAACAGATCTGATCTGAAAGCGGTTTAGATGTCCGGAATGCTGCGGCCACGCTGACCGACTGACTAAGCCTCATTGTACGCTGTTCAAAAGTCAGACTGCTCCAGGATCAGTTTACCGAGGAGGCTGCTCACTGTGACCACCAGCTTCATTCTGACCGCTTCAAACATTGAGACCTTTGATAACATTTGATACCCCCCACCCACAAAGACACGTGTACGCACAAACACGGCATCCATTCAAAGTACCATATTTTAATAAAATAATCACAGCCTGCCTTAGCTCCTGTCACACCTGTTTATGTTGCTGCCTTTACAGTTTGCTTGCAGTTGAACTAATTTACAACCTACAGTCTTCTTGAAGGTCACTGTATCTTAATAACATGTCAGTCACAGTCATAAATTTAATAAAAGCACTGTTGAAAAATTAATCATTAATCAGTTGTGAACAGAGTGAAAAACAACTAGCAAAAACAAGAAAACCATGAATTCTAGTTAATGTTTAATTATAGAAAGTGTGGACACAGTTGACATTATTACAAGCAGACATGATATTCACTGTAACAGATAACCAAGTGTAAGTTGATGTGTGTGAGTGTGCGCCACTGTTTCCTGAATCACTGCAGCTTAGCCATCTTAACAGTGATGGTATATTTCAACATTTAAAATCAGCATTCAAAATGTAAGTAAAATTTCTGTCATGGTTATAAAAATCATGTAAAACAAATAAAAACTACAATTGCAGTTGTAAGTGTAACAGAAGGGAAATACGACAAATACATTTTGAAAGGACATGGAGTTCGTCATTTAAAAATTCTGACATGAAAGAGAAATGATATAGACCAGTAACTGAGAGGAGCGTTATATTTCTCTATGGGTCCAGACTGCGACTGCTCTTGAACAGGAATGATCAGTCTCATCGCAGGAATCTCTGCAAGAAAGGTAACACACACAGCAGGGTCAAGAGACAAAGCCAAACTGTCTGAAATACAGAGATAACAGATAGTTAAACTGTTCACAGGAGCACAACAAGTGTGGATGTCAACAAAGGTGGTGGGGTGGACCAAAAAACAAAAGGGGCCATTTAGCAGAGGACAGTGAAGCATGCTGGGTAATTAAATGGGGGATAGATGAGGGGGCAACGTGTGGTTAGATTTCCTGGACAACACCACACATTGTCTGCTGGAGACAAAGCCATTGTTGTACGAGGGCATAGGGCTGTAGGATTGTGGGTAAGTGGTGGTGTTGTTTGGGGGGGGGGGGCTCATATATGGTTATCTTGGGAAACTGTATTTGTCATTATTTATAAGCCTGTGAACATTTTTTACACAATAACTTCTCTGTTTAAAAACCCTCACTGCAAAAAATCACCACTTTTCAATTGTTTACTGCATAACTCATATGATTCATTCTGAACAGACACATGTTAGGCAACACATGGTCCATATGCCACAGGGATCTATGACAGGGATGGGCACCATAAGAAATCACTTATAGTGTAACACAAATATATAAAAATACAAAATGTATGTGTTCTGTTACTGAAGATGCTAGGTTCTACATGAGGCTTTATTTTCCTCTAAAGCATGTCAAACAGGGTCTGATTACTCAGTTTAACAAGGAGGATGCACAATTAAGATTTCTATCAGCTAATTTGATAACTGATGTTTACCTACTTCTCACAGCCACTAATGACCTTTTTTTAACTTACAAAATAGTTAATGACCTGTAGTTTGTGCAGACCTGATTGTGCGAAAGGTTACATCTAGCTTGCACTTGCTTTTTTCTTCCTCTTCTTACTTCCTCTTATCTGTTTTGATGGCACATCACAGACCAATTCTGAAGCTGCATACTGCCACCTACTGTTTTAGATTGTGTTGAATCAAAATGTTGACTTTTAGCTTTATTTGAAAAAGACAGAGACATATCACATTATCGATCAGCACAGATAAATGTTTTGCTAATATTTTTTGCAACATAAGGATGTGATGCTAAGTAAAACATGGTATGTCAACTTCTGAAAAGAAACGGAGGCCCTTAATAAACAAACAAAACAAAAAAGTAACCTAGTGAATGGACGAGCACAAGTTAAAACTGTAGGTTTTCAGGGACATAACAACCTTTCCACTTATGTAATTACTGTGTTTTAGGTTCAGTACATAATTTATTTCAAACAGAATCTGGTTTCCAGAACTTCTTCTACGGTTCTTTTTGATGTTGCTTCACAAAATTTGTTTATTCTCTTATTTATTCTTTTAAAAAAACAAACAAACTGTGTATATATATAAGTCCCCCAACCAAAACACGAGATACCCACTCTAGCGTGCATTGTAATAAAAATCCAGCATACATTTATTTTTGTGGTGTAAGTTTTTAGCATATACTTTACTTTTATATTTACTATTGCACGGCTTGGGAAGATAGCTTATATGTTCCCTTAGCAGAAACACTATGCCACTAACAGAGGATACTGACAGTAAACTGATTGGTGAAAAGGCAGCGCTCCTTATGTAAATCTGAAAATCTGAACATAAATTCCTGTGCAGCATCAGTAATCGCGGTGATAGAAACAATTTCAAAGACAGCTTCCTTTGCAACACTGAAAACCCTGGCTTTAGGCTCAGGATACTATCCCATTAATCAAGACTCTTTGAGGTCTTGTCTCAGAATCAGTTGGACTTTTGAGTTGAAACGTAAATAACTTAACTTACTGTAGAAACACACTGAAAACAAAGGTAAAACACCAGAGAAGCAGCACCAGAACCCTGCAACTAATCCCTGCTGAATAAAAACAGCCTAAAGTCAGTTTAGATTCTTTATCTTTTTTTGTCGTCAGCAAATCCCACTAAAAGACCAACAATGACAATGAATTCACATCGCTTGTGTATTAGCATCACTGTTACAGGAGAGTGTTCCCATCTGCTTCAAGACAGCCATGATAGCACCTGTTCTTAAAAGTCTGCAGTGTCTGCTCCAAACATCTACCACCCTGTGGTACACGCTCCTGTTCTAAAGAAGTGTTTTTCAAAAACTGGTTCTCCAGCACATGAAAAACAAACACCCCAGAACCAACAGATCCATAGAGGATGCCATGTCCACTGCTTTTCACTCAGTGTTCACACACCTTGAAGGTAAAACCAACCACATTAAAATGCTGTTTGTTGGTTTCAGCTCAGGATTCAGCACAACCTTCCCCATGAAAATGATTGGAAAACTTCATTCTCTGTGCTTGATTACCACACTCACAAACAGACCTCAGACAGTTTGGATTGACAGTCGCATCTCATCAACTATGGTGCTCAACACCAGTGCTCCTGTGGGTGGTGTCTTCAATCCCTCCTGTTCACAATGTGCAACCATGAACCCCCGACATGAAGAGAACTCCATTGAGAAGCAAGTGGATGTCACCACCATCATCAGTAAGGTTTTTCACAAAAATGAGAGTTCATTTCTGGGGGAGATCAACAGTCTTCAATAGCCGTTGCACAGAGAACTAGATACTGATCAACACCTCAACTGCTGATTTAAACAAGGGGGGGCAAAAACACACACTCCTGTCAACATCAGAGGAGCTGAACAGTTTTAGGTTCCCAGGAATCAACATCACAGAGAACCTTACGTGAACATCACAAATCTCCACCCTGGTTAAAAAAAAATCCCAGTAATGACTTTATTTTGAGCAAACTAAAGGGAGCAAATTTCATGTCCCAAGTTCTTGTTGATTTTTGTAGAGGAGTGATAGAAAGCATTCTGATTGGAAACTGAAAGGCTCTGCAGTGAGTGATTAAAATGCCATGCTTCTTTTTTCTTTAACAGCTACTTGCACAGTGTGGCCCTTGAAGGAAACATAAGTGTTACTCGCAGCAAAATTAGCTGCACTTTTAATAACAAAAAGCTTAGCTTTTTTCCAATTATATGTTGATGTTTTTCTAACAGGAACAGAATATTACAGACAGATAAATTTACACTACATCATTCTAAAGGATACTATGGTGCACACCATTTTTGGGGTCATAGAGAGGAACTTGTTTGCATCTTTGAAATGATGGGGGTCATGGAGAATGTCTTCAGCTGTCACTCTTTCAATTTTATTATTAATTAGAGTAATTGCCAGCATTATTCATTTCATTGCAATGAAATTGGTTTGTTTTTGTTATTAGTCTAACAAAGGCAAACAGTTAAGTGTCCAATAGTTCATGAATAATAAATAAATATTTACTTAAGCCTAAATGAAGTGGTTATTTCAGAGTAATTTCTCTGGAAAACTGTCTCTGAACTGAATACAAAGAACTACACTCATAAATTTCTCAGATCTTGTCTCTTATCTCCTCCTAGTGGTAAATAGTTTGTTTGAGGACACTGCCAAGGAAGGAAAGTCTTACTGACATCAAACGAAAATCTTTGGACTTGGACTGATAAACTCAAGTTCCTTTACCTGCACCACAAATGCTGCCAAGCCAGCCAGCATGGCCAGCAGTGCCATGCGTCGCAGCCTGCATACGTTGACTTGTTTGAGCAGAAAGAAGCGAGCCCAGCTCAGCTTTTCAGCAGTGTGAGGAGGGTACCGCATGCTGTTGACTCCCTCCATCTTTAGCTGCTTGATCAGGCAGCTGCGTAGGTGACTGAGCTGGTCAAAGCTGTGGCGGCCATGGTAGCAGCCCATACCACTGTTACCTGAGCAGGAGAGGGGGGGGATACACCAGCTATAAATGTGTGCCAGCATTATTCCTCAAAACAAAAGGTAGAGACGATAACTTAAGTTTTATGTAACTATTTCACACTCACCAACTCCTCCAAAAGGCAGAGCGTTAACAGTAAAGTGTACCAAACAGTCATTAGCCAGCAGAGCTCCACTGGACGTCTCAGCTATCACCCTTTTGATCAGCTGTTTATCAGACAGGAAGAGTCAGGACAGGATGATCAGACAGAGCATTGTGGGTACACTCTTATCAACATCAGAACAGTTTTAAAGAATCACAGCCACAAAAACATCTCTATATTGTCTTGAATAATGGGAAACAAAAATGTCTGCTGGTGATGTGTGTTACCTTGTTGTCATTGGAGAAGACATATATAACCAGAGGTTTTTCTCTCTCATTGATGAACTGGATTGCCTCATCTACCCCACTCACTGTGATGACGGGCAGCACAGGACCAAAGATCTCCTCTTTCATCACTTTAGATTCCCCCGTCACATCTTTCAGCACAGTGGGGGCTGCAAGGAGGCAAGAAGAGGAGGTTCAGAAGAGGTTGTTCATATTTGATATTAACATGCAACTTTGGTAATCTGATTACAAGTGGACAGCTCTAAGTACACTATTTAACACTTGATATTACAGTACACTTGTCTCAAGTGACTGGTTACGGTCTCACTTTCCTGTTCCACACGGCCCACTTACTGCTGAAGTTATCCAAAGTTTGTCAGTGCACTTGTTAATGTTGTTAATGTCATTTACTATCATACTGCTTTCGTTCCTATAGGCTACGTCAGGGGTTTCCAAACTTTTTTCAGCTTAGCCAGTTGGCAACCCAATAAAATCAGGTTTGCAACCAATTCTGGGTCCTGACCCTAAGTTTGGGAAAACTGGGCTATGCCATTAACAACAAACATCTGCCACACGCACCTCAGCAACTGTAAATATGAAACTGCTGATAAAAAAAATAAAGTGGGCAGATTAAAGTAGTTTGTGGGTAAACAAAACAAAAAAGTGAGAAATTAAACACGATCAAGATGGTGAAATCAGAAATAACATATTGGACACACGGTTATTCTTTCAAATATTTTAAATAGGCACAAGTCATTAATTTACTGTTTTTGTACCAATGCCAAAATTCATCAGCTTTGGTAATGACATTCAATAATTCTCAAGGATAAAATTAAGAACTGTTATTCATTGCATTTTAAAAGTAGTTGAAACCCCAAACAGAAAGGGCTTTTCAAAAGCTACCTTTCAAGTCCACACAGAATGATACTTGAGTGGAGTCCTTCAAGTAGCCTGAGGCACTGTGTTACTGATATATTGTGACTTTTTATAAGTCAATTCAATGATAGTGAGGGCTGCCACCAACAAAACACCACTACCACAGTCAGTTCAGTTCAGTTCAACTTCAGAGGCTTGCTAGCAACGAAGACTAACACACGGTACAAACACTTCTTAGCCAGCAATTGCTCAACCACACCACGTACCTATATAGCACTGGGACTCATCACTGTCTCCACCAACAGCTACCGTGCTTCCCTCCATGAGAGCCATGACCCTCTTGAAGTGCCGCTGGTTAATAATTCTTCCGTAGTCCTCAAAGGTTTTTGGATTATCTGTGTAAAAGTCCTGCAATGTGCGAAATAAAAGATGAATATTGTTTTGATTGCTTGTATCTCACCTTTAAAGACAACTTGAGGATCACTTGAGGAAAAACTCAGAAAATTTTCTTGAAGAGCGCAAAAGTATCTGTGAAGATTCTCATTCATCCAGGTCATGATTATCTTGAAGAGTCATTAAAACAAGGCAACTGGACTATGTTG
>JAQMCX010000053.1:534937-555934 GCA_029814765.1 Acanthurus leucopareius | reverse complement strand
GTTAAAATCTTTATCGCGTTAAAATCTTTATAATTAATTGATCGAAATTAACGCGTTAAAGTCCCGGCCCTAATAAATATATTTCTGTACATGGCAGAGCAGCCATAGCTATGGTCTGAAGGTAATAATACTCTCTATTCTGCTACACCTCTACACAGGCCAGCTGTAGTACAAGATTTCAGGTTTACAGAGTGAAAAGTAAATAAATAAGTGTAACAAAGCATGTGTTTTCATACTCTGATTGGTTTAATTCTGTTTTCTTTTTCCCAAAACACATTTATGTTTAAATTAGAGACTTAATGAAAATCTTTACTTTATGCCCAGATTCTAAGCCATTTAGCTAGCAAAATGGGACCTGGGCATACCCTTAACGCACTTGTGATGCACTTGAAAAGCACTCCATTGAAATAACTCCTGCAACTGGTCTGGAATTTTGTTTGCATCCAAAAAGAAAATTTGGAGCATGAGAAAAATCTAGAATGTGACAAACTGCCTAAATCACTTGTACCTGCCTCTCAAGGACAAAGCTGTTTATACAAGTAGTTCTTGCTTTAGGTCCATTGTGTAAGACTAACAGTGTGTACATGAGTTTGTACTCACACTTGACCACGTTCTCAATGTCAGTGGGGTCCTGTAAGATCTTAGATAGACCATCCAGCAGCATGGCAGCCTTGCTATAGCGGTAGGCTATATCTTCAGTCTGCTTGAACATCTCATCCAGAGCTGCTGACTGAACCTGACGCACACACACATAAATCCACAGCATCATCATCAAGCTGACCAGTAGAGGTTTTAGATGCACTTCACTGAACACATCACTGAAAAAAACTGGTGGAAATGTTGAGAATTAACAGCAGACTAAATAAATTTAACTTATTTAAGACCTAAAGATATTTTGTGCGTCAGTGCTGCGAATCTGAGACTCACCATCTCAACAGCATGATTGTAGATGAGCTTCTCCGCAGTGACGCTGTTGATCTCATCCACAAAGCGCTGCTTATCAGAGAAGAAGTGGTTGAGTTTGTCAGTCAGCCGCCGGCAGAGGGAGATGCAGCTCTTGTAACGCTCATTCAGATTCTTCACCACTGACAAAAGATGAAGAAAGGACTTAGTATTTTTTTAAAAGGTTTGTGTATTTCAAAGTGACATATTTGTGCCCCTGTTAACTTTATAGGTAGCAAATATTAAGTGAATCGACATAGTAACTTTCTCCTGCTGGTGAAGATGGTAAATAGCAAACTGCCTATTTTATGAATAGTTTTCAGTTGGGCACACTGGTCACAACTGAATTCAAGAGATGGGAGTTGACAATGGAAATGCCCTTACCCTGTTTCACGGCAGTTGAAGGATTGAGCTTGGCTGACTTAATCTGAGCCTTGGCCAGATGGAGGGAGGAAGCCAGGAGCTGAGCAGCCTTCATGTAGAGCACCAACTGTTCCACCTGCCTGCAGGGGGCAGCAAAACCATGATATATGAGGCAGATAATTAAGTTACAGCACTGCAACAACATTACTGAGCAAAGAGCCTCCTCACACTACATGATACTGATTGTATTAGATTATCATAACGTCAGCATAGACTTGAGTCATTCTGTACCCCCATTCTTTGCTGAGCTGGCTGATCTGGTCCACAACCACACTGTCCTGGGGAGGGTAGAGGGACGCAGCCGACACGCCAAGTTCTGTCCCTCCAGCTCGAACTGCCGCCATCTCCAGGACGCAGTCGGTAAATGAGAGCATCATCCGTAGGTGCATGAGGGTGTCTGTATGCTCACGCTGTACCAGGAATTACACAGATGACATGGACAATAGGAGAAAGATTTAAAGAGTGTATTGATAAATCAGTAAGTTTTCAGATTGATCAATTGCTTTGTTAAATGATAAGAAATAAACTCAAAAAAGGGTCATCAGCACCCTCTCACCTCCATAAGAGTCTCCTCAGGCAGCTCAGGGGCTTCAAATGTTATGAATCCCTCTAAGCTGGGAGGGGAGGTACCATAGGGGACATAGCGCAGGCTGCTTGGTGCCCCCTCACCTCCCGGGATAATCTGCCCTCCCACAAAGCCTCCTGGTGGGGAGGATCCCACGGCCATGCCTGGAGGAGATCCAACATAGACCCGTCCGCTGGTGGAGCACAGGGACCCAGCTGAACTGTTGGAGCCCACTGAGAGAGGGAGGGATCATGAGATAAATACTACTGGAAAACACCTTCACTAGCAACACATGACTGCATGCTAGCTTAGCTCAGGTGAAGGGTGCTCACCTGAGGTGGTGCGTGGTCGTGTCCCTAAATGGCTGCAGGTAGGAGGAGTGCTGCTGTTGGGTGGTGAACCCACTGTAAAAAGGACAGTACGAGGACTTGCTGACCCACACTGAGCTATCACGCTAGGACCTGCAGGGGCTTTGGGAAGAGGAAATGAAATTGTTGATTTCACACTCTGTTTAAATGACTTCACTAAGGTGACCTATGATAAACTCTGTCCAGTGTCTGTGCAGCAGTGTACACACACCTGTGTCCATGGGTCTCTCTATGTTCAAGCTGTCAGTGCTGCCTTGATAGGCTTGTCCACCCAGAGTGATTCTGATTGGTTGCTCAGACAGACGACCTGTACTAACTGACCTGCCAGGATACCACAGATAGCACAGTGTCAAACAGTAGACAGAGTGACGTCACATGGTAAAGGGGAAAGACAGACGGGGTCAAAGACACTTAGACATTTAAAATTTCACTTTTTTACATCATTCTTACATTTTTAGTATATATTTCAAAAGAGGCAGGTGGCCCAAGCTAATGTGATTTCCTCTAAAAAATGCCATGTAAACATATATTTCATGTCAATTCCAGAAATCTGCTTTGCCTGCACATATTTATATGTAAAACAAAATGTAGCCATTGTGATCGCTGTGAAACTAAAAGCTCCATTCATGGAAAAATACAAAATGAAGTAAGTAAATAAAATTTAATATCTTTGAATTCTTGTGTATAGCCCAAAGGTTCACAGTTAAAAATTCTTTCAGGTTAAAAGTTATAATTACTAATCAACTGTAAAACTGAACTGTTGGTAAAATAAACTGCAGAGCATCATTTCAGCTATCAGAGACAAACCAAAATGACTAGACCAGACCTGATGGCCATCAATGAACATTAGTTTATCGGAGTAATATTGTTCAAGGTGAAAGCTAAGCTAGGTGCTAAAAAAAAAAGTAATGGAGAATGTAGTTTTGGGGAAGAGACGGAAATACTGAAAGTAACAGAACGTGTTGTTGAATGTGAGTCCTACCTGCCAAAGGTCCTGCTGGCCTCAGGGGCAGCTGGGCGTCCAGTGGCATATGGGCTGCAGTGGTGGGCACAGATATCCCGAGCATCTGCTAACGTCTTGGTGGGCATGGGGCTGTCGGCCAGTGCCATCAAGTTACAGGATGCCTGCGTCTTCGGGATCTTGAACGGTGCAGAAATGATCTTAACAGAAGAAAATGCAACAAGGAAACATTAACATCCGAAGTTCTAGTTGATTATGTAATGACCAATCAGCACACTTAACAATACCCTTCCTCACCTTCGTTGGGGACCCAATGATGGTTGGCAATGGAGACTTCTGCAACCAGTCAGATGTGCGGGGGGAGGAGCCTAGGAGCTTAGTAGGAGAGGAGCCGAGGTTGGCTGGTCTGCCAAGCTGAGGGGAGTGACTGCAGGAGGAGGAGGACGGCTGAACGGGGTCTGATAACTGCTTGTGGAGTTTCTGCCTGGTCTGGTAGACCTCGGTCAGGGTGGGGGCGCTCTGGAGACGAGCCCCAAGGAGCTGAGAGGAAGGGACAGGTGAACCTGGAGAAGGTAAGGGGATTGCATTAGAACCAGTTTAGCTCAAAGCTTTGCAATGCAAGAGTGCAAAAAAAAAAAAGCACAGAGTTATGCTACTGGAGACAATTTTAGCTCTTCTCCATCACAGTTTCTACCCCAGGAGTACAGCACAATAGCTCTGAGAGTTTTAAGTTTTGGTCATAAAAACTGCTTGTTGTGTGACATTCCAGACAGGGGACCAAGTACTGGTCTCTATCTGGTTGAGGCCACATTTCAGACTGTAGCTTCCCTCTCGAAAAAGAATGGTCACCATGACAGCAAACCTCTTGACACAAACAGAGAAGTTGTAAGACGTCTGCAGTGTTATTATAACAGCAGCGTCAGAGACTTTTAAGGAGACCTTGACTCATGGTGACTCATGTACTTTGTCAACAATGAAGTCATGACACACAAGAGAGAATCAAAACAACAACTCTGAACTGCTGTTAATGTTGTCACTGCCTACTTTAAATTAAGTTGTATACATTCATGACATTGTTAGGATATAATTACTAACTATACCCCATACTTAGCTTCCTTACATTTTACTTTCTAGGTACTTCAGCTTTGTAACTGTAACTGCAGTGTTAACCCAGTGACCAGGCTGCACAGAAGGCAGCTGAAGTTTTGCCCATGAACTGACCTCCAGAGGAGCTGCGGCTTCGAGGCTCGTGGCTCTGCAGGTGACAACAGCAGGGACCCAGCTGCTCAGGGATTGTTCCCACTGCAGATACAAACACAGCTATTTTCACTGTGAGATTCACATTCAATTCATGTCAATAAGGTGACCAGAGAATCAAATGTGCTTAGAGACATGTCTGGACATGTCCTTACCAAGAGGTGATGGGGAGTAGGGCCGGGAGCTGCCGGTGGAGAGACGCCTGCCAACTGTCTGAGGAACATCTGCAGAGCTCGGGGACCCCGAGCCCACCTTGGGAAACCCCATTGGACTAGTGTTGGAGCGCCTCACTGTGCCGGACCTAGGAGACAAAAAGATATATTACAAAAAACATTATTTAAATACATAGACTTTACCATGTAAAAATCATAGTCTTCAGAACACCATTATTATTACTGATCCAAAGAGTTAGGTTATAAATCAATAAATTAAAGTTATGGCTTCTTCAACACTTCAGATATTGATTTAACCTTTCCCAAGTGACTTCTTTACTCTCCAATAGGCTGATTTCAAACCAGTTTTGCCAATGAAGAACTACTTGTCTGGCTGCTTAGACAACAACTTATGGCTGTTAAAGCTCCACAATACCTCAACACAGTTTTGAGTCATACAAAAACAAAGAAGCATGTGTGGGAGCATTTGCTGAACGGATTATTCATCTAAAATCTTAAACACAAATATCTAGTACAATTGCGGAGAAAAGCAAAAGACATGCCATATTCGTCTGAGTTGAGGTCTGTAAGGTCAAATTACACAACTCAATTAGCTAGTGGTTAAAATATAAAGGGAAAACCTTCCATCACCTTCATGTTGCTGGATTTTTTGCATGTAGAAATTAAAGATACTGAGGGTGATCACATGCCAAATATAACATGTAATTTCTCTCTAAATGTTACGTGACAAAGGCTCAAGGAAGTTTGCTGTGATTGACTTGCAATGTCTAGCCTTTTCATAAAATCTTGTTTTCTTTGTAAAATAGAGCACAATTATGATCCTCACACAGTATATCACAGTATATGAAGAAGCTCTACCTGCCACATTCCTGCTCCCTAAAGTGAGAAGAACAGTAAGAACACATTAAGAGCTTCTGATAGGTCAAAAGGACAGAATGACAGAGCTCTAATCCTCCATAAGCAGACTGATGAGATGGGACAGCTGGAGAGTGGGACAGCTGAACAAAGAAGGGTGGACAGTGGGAGAGAAGCTACCTGTCCTCAAGGATCTAACTCCCATGGGTGCACAGCGGTCACTTGAACAAGTTGCTATTAAAGAAACACTGAGTAACTCCTAATCATTAGAGCTACAATCACAACAGGAGGAATTAAGGTGCAAAGGACAAAGATAGTAAACCACTAGATGAACACTAGCCAACAGAGAAGCAGCACAATAGAACTTTAAATTAGAAAACACATTAGCAATACAATACAACTGATTAGCCTACATCACCTTTCCTTTCCTTCTCCTGAGACCATAGAATGCAAATAGGAATAACAGAACTAGCTTTCCTGTGACACAAGGTGCCACCTTTCTTTCTTCCTCTGCCCTCTCATCTGCTTTGTCCTCACTGCCAAAAACCCGCCCAGATGCCATAAACTCAAGCAGGCACTTAGCTGATGTAATTTCAGTGAAACTTCATGGCTGATGAAATAACTGCCTGGGTTTTCAATGCCTAACCTGATGAAAGAAATCACTCCCAAACTGTGCTTAAACCAGTAGTCATTATTAGTGACATCAGCAATAGGTGTCCAGAACAGACATGTCATTACTAATCACAAAATAGGTATGAATTATGCACAGTTAAGCCAGAGTCATCCAGCACCAAGGGCATTTTATATTCAGATCAAGCAGAGGAGGCTCTTACCTGGGGGAGCTGTACAGCGTTGTGGTCGGGCTGCTAGAGAGGTTCTGCTTGATGCGCTGGTAGTTTCGAATCTGGGTAGGAACAGGAATGGGGGTGGTCTCAGCCCGTGGGGAGACCATAGGGGTCTGTCCTGAGGTGGGCTGCGGTTGCCTGGATAGGAAGATCGGAGAAACTTGAGAAGTTAGCCAGTCCGTTAAAGCTTGCTGCTGCTTCAATATCTTCAGGATATCTTCAGTGGTGTCAACACCTATTATAACCTTAATCTTTCAAAGACTTTTGCATGAGTAATAAAGACCATTTGGCAGGTCAGCTCTAAAATGTAAGTTTCTACAGTCTCAGGTTCTTTGTTTATTTCGGTGTTGAGGTTGAGGAGCAAAAGTTTAGCCTGGCTGATCATGAGGGCAGAGTCAGTGGGTGAAAAAAAAAGGGGGCCAGGCTTCCATGTAAACACAGAGGCAGCACCAATCAGCTTAAAGCTCATTCTGCTGGGGGATGGGCTAGAGGCAGGGCTGGCCAATAGCACGTGCCAAGCAGGCCCTCTGTGTTGAACAGACACAGGAGGGGAAGTGCAAAGAGACAGCAGCTCATTTGCATTCCTTTGTTATTCCAAAAGAGACAAAATGTTCTCTAACATAAAGTCACGAGCGAATCACCCACAGAGGGTCGTTGAATGCAAAAAAAAGAGGAGTTGTGGAGGAAATGGCCGTTAGAGAGCGGCACCAGTAGGAGACCAGTGTTATGTAATGATGTAAAGCCTGGGAGGGTCTGTGAGAAAGAGGGACACGTGAGGAAAAGACTAGTTCAGACAAAGAACCAAAGAGCAGTTGCTTGCTGAATTCCTGTAGTTCTCAGATATAAACCTGACCACGTGTTGTTCCTCTCCACAAACTTTGTGCAGACGGAGGAGACATTTCATACATTAACAAAAGGTGGAGACTCTTTACTTTTCTCCAGGTTGCTAAAAGCTTTACTGAGCCCAGTTAAGGTTTGTTATGGAAAGAAATATTGTGCGTTGTTACCCCCTTGTTAAAAAGAGAGAAAGAGAATTTAAGGTCCGCGAGCGGCTGCTTTTTAAATAGTGGAAAGAGGAGAGAGACTAAATCAGAAAGTCCTAGATCAGGTCTGGTCTCTACCTAGCAGCCCAAGAAGAGAAATTAAGAGAAAGGAGAACCATCTTCTTTTTTTTTAGTTTGTTAGTTCTGTTTCTCCTCAATTATCTCCATGTGTTTACACCGTCACTGTTTTGATCCTACTAATGTGTCTTTCTCGACAATGATCATTTCATTCCAGACATCCTTCTCTTCTCTCCATCGCCGAAGTCCACACTCTGTTCTTCTCCCTTGACTCAAATTGATTTATGACACAGAGTGCAGAGGATAAAAATGGGTGTGATTTAGAAGGTGTTACTAAATTTCAGGGGACAACTCTTGTAATGAGGACAAAATTGGTTGCTCCTGTGTCAATGGTTAACTAATTTATTTGAACAGTTAAGAATTATTGCTATGGAGAAAGTCATTAAAACGACAGCAGAGGGAGGGAGTAAAGGCTGGCAAGGCAAAAGCTGGCAGCATAAACAGTTAGAGAAGGGTGAGACAGAACAGCAAAGAGACAAAATAGAGTGAAAGCCACAGAAAAGGGAACAGAGAGGGAGAGGACAGTTTTGTTTGTGGATATATAGACATGCAGACAGGAAAGCAAACAGATAGAAGTAAAAGCTTGTTATTAACAAAGGGAAGGGGTGAGAAAAAAAGAACAGAGTGACAGACTGCAGAAGGGTTTCTGCAAATTTCAGGGGGGGATAAATAACACTTAAATTACACTTAACACCTACATTTTACACTACACATAAATGATGACATGGGTACATAATTATTCACTAATTAGAGACAAAAGTGTTCGGGCCACAGGAAATACATGGAGCTGGTAAGAGTAATAAAACTATACTCTGTATGAAAATAACTGGAGGACAGAAAAATCAATTTTTGCAGTATGTAATAATGTTGCATTTAAAAATATAATAATAAGAGGACTTAAGTGTAATCTGCCATCAGTCAGTTCTCTTCTCATAGAAAAAAAGAAAAAAAACAACAACTCTACGGTGGAGTGTGTGTATCAAAGCCATCTCAAGAATACACACAAACACATTGTCTTAAGCCAACAATCCCACCCACTAAAGCAGCAAATGAGTGTAATTCCACTGCTAAAAATAGCCACAGACAAATGCATTATTTCCTCCTGTCTATGTAAAGTTTTAAAACTACAGCGGTCAGCTGCTGAAGGAAATTACTTTCTCTCTTTAGAAAATGAAATGTGAAACAACACATTTGTCTTGTATTTAACAATTTCCAACCTAAATAAGAACCAGTGGGCTTGGAGGGGCCGAAAGACACAGGCAGTAAGGAATCAGACTGTATTAGTAGTTTAACTTATACATTGTTAATTTAAGTCTTTCCAAGAAACTTGTTGGCAATAAGAAAAATATAGAAAATATAAAAATTAAAAGACAAAAAAATTAAAAAAATGAAAGGCAAAAAATTAAAGACATTATAATTATTATGGAAAGAAATATTGTGCACATTATTCAGACATCATACGGACAAATTATTGGCAGCCTTTTCCTTTTACAACAAAAAAAGCATCAAGCAACAAACCTTTAATGATTATAATGGTTAGTAAAAGTTCAGGAACTATACATGAAGAAAGATAAAACAGCATTATAGATGCTGGAGGATAAATTGTGTATTTATTATAGTGCAAAGTAGAAGCAGTAGTAAATTTCACTGACTGCATTTAAACCTTACACGAAATCAGGCAAAAAAGTGCAATGTTAAGCAACATGGCTGTGGCATATGTGAGGATGTTTCGATGTTTTATGAAACAGATGAGGAACAGTAACAATCACAGTCATTGTAGGCAAGTTTGGCGAGCATGCAAGTCTATTTTTATCCCGCAGCCTTCGGTGGATCAGGTGTTTTATTTAGCACAGCACCACCTCGTTGTTTGGCTCAGCGTCTGATTCATAACTCACTAATCATGCAGATTTAGAGGAGGGCAGAACTATTCACTCACGACAAATGAACAGTGAGTTTTGTGTGATATCTGGTGTAAAGCTGAGAGGAGGGTGTTTTGTTGGTGGTCAGAGAGACGGAAATAGAGCAACAAGGAATCAGAGGAAGCCTTGTGACATAAAAGCACATGAAGAATAGATATTATGACCGCACACACATACACGTGAACTCACAGCCGTGTGTGAAATGGAAACTGACTCACAGCATCATGTCACACATCCATTGCATAGCAAGTCTATTTTTTACTCTTGTCAACATCTAGTTCATGCTCCATGCACTGTGTCTGGCATGTCAGCAACACTGGGGCACATTTCAAATCTAATATAGGGCCTGCAGCATTCAAAGAGGCTTTACCCATGATGTCCATAGGCTTCAATGTTGTGAGTACTTATCCTTACAAAACAATGTCACATCTAGAGCTAAAAGTCAACAAGTTGAATCATCAGTCAGAGACTCCTCATTTGACTGAGGAAAAGATCCATGTGACAACATGTGTTATCGGTTAACCAGTGACAGAAGCTGAAACCTGAGGTGGAATGGCTGGTAAACAAGTTTTGGCACATCTTGTTTTTAAGATGTGTTATTGTACACATGCAGCTATGCACTACAGGGTTATTTACCAATATCAAGTATGAGACTTTTTGAGGGCTGGTCTTGTTGCAGTGAAAGTAGTAGGAGGATGTGTACCAAGCAATAACCCTGCTTTACAGGCCTTTTTCAAGCCCATGTAATTTTATATGGGAACAAAAGAAAAACATCACATCAATCTGACAACATCAGACCCAGTTAAAATCTTTTCCATGGTTCATTGGAGGCTTTCAGATTCCTCATGTAAACTCTTTTCCAAAGATAAAAGAAATAAAGAAAAAATAAAAGTGTGCTCTTATTGATAGCACTGTACTCACCCTCCACACATGAGGAACTCACTGGATGGCCGGCGACCAACTACCATTGGCTGATCATCTGAGGAGAGAAAGAGCAGGAAAGAAAGGAATGATAGAAGCACAACAGGCTTTACTGATGTATAAATCATTAGTCATTAGGTGATTACATGCCACTCAATATGCCAACTGACACTCCCAATGCTCTGCACTTTGTTCATTGTTTGATCAGAGGACTAACAGAAGAATAAGGGTGTCTGTGTGTTGCAGCAGGTGCAGAGTATGACGGTTCATTTTACCAGTCAAGAGGGTTAGTGTGTGAGCCTACTGTTTGTGACTGATGTCTACAATTACAACATGACATGGTTAGCACCTGTCTAATTTACTGGCTGTGGATTTGGTGACATGTGTCACGTATGAGTCTGTGTGTGTAAGCTTTTGTGCTGTGGGAACCACATGTGTGTTGTAGTCATAGTTTGTTGTTAAAGTATTACTTCAAGAAAAATGTTCATGTGTTTCTTTCTGTGTCCATGGGTCACGTGTAGTGCAAGAACAAGTGAACTATAACTCATGTCTGATGGTTGACTATATATTACAATCCGCTCCTCTCTTTTCTGCTGTTTCTCTACATCCTCACCCTGACAAACTAACCAAGAAGGTCAATTCCTCTGCATCATACAGTTCAAAAGATAAATTCGAAGCAGAGTTGTCTGCTTCCGAAGTCACAACCAAACCTTGTCTCCATGAGGTAAAAGATATTTTGTACCAACTAGGCCCTAGGCCCTTTAGGCTTTATGGAGCCATGTCTTCTTAATAGAAATCTTTGTCTAAAAAGGGTAATTGCTTTAGGTTTTATTTATTGGATTACTGAGATGCCTCCAGAAAGTCTGACATAAACCGTCTGTCTATGAATGTACAGTTCTTATCACACAACAGCTTTGTTATGTAACCAGTATAAACAATATAAACAGTGATTGATAAAACATATTCGTTATGAGAAAATAGCAATGTCAAAGTTTCAACAAAGCAATTTATTCATGATTGTGCAACACAAGGTTTAACAGTAAATCACTACAGTAATAATAAATTAGGAAAAAAATTAGATCAATATATGAGGGCTGAAAAGTTGATTAGTTGTAGTTTCATGGGAGGCATGGAAGTTAACCCCGGAAACATCTTTTTATTTGGACACAAAGGGACTTCCTAACCTTCATAACAACCTTAAAAATAAAGAGCTGTTCTTTCTCAAATGGAACTCAGCTAACATATCCAAAATATTTTTAGTTAACTTAATAAATAAAGGGAACTGAGAATAAATTAAAAAAGTTTATTTAATAGAAATAAATGATGTGTTTGCAGGTCATGAACATGACATGAAACATGGTCCTTTATCAGCTATTTAAGGCATTATTAGGGAATTCTTAGCTCAAGGGACCATAAACTGTGATTTCCGTCATGTTTTGGTCATTTTCTGCCTGATAGGTAATTTTTCTGCATCCTCCATGTAAGAAGTGATGGCAGGTTAACTCATAAGGAGGACTGAACACCTTTCCTATCAAACAGCAGGTGAGTTGAACCTGAGTGGACTGAGGGGACATATACTTGCTGTATGTGTATACAAGCACGTGTGTTGGCACTTACAGCTCTCAGTAGAGATGTGAGGCACCAGGACAAAGTCGTCAGTGTCACAGGACGAGTTCTTACTGCTGGTGCTTCCTGCAGATTCTTTAGACAGCTGCAGGAAGTTGGGTGGGCCAAGCGGAGGGGATGACAGACCATCTTCTGCTAGTGTCTGCATGTCTGGAAGAGACTGTGTTCACAAGACAGAGAGGAGGAAGAGCACAAGAAGAAGATTAAGTTTTAGTTTGCCTCCTGAATGATGCAATTAAGGCTTCCAGGCAGGGCAGCGCTGACTGTCAAACTAATGTAATCACATTACTACGGAGAACACTGACATCCTGGGAAATTGACTCGCCCTGCATTCCCACTGCTGCTGTGCAATGAGATGTGCCAGTCTAGAAAGAGATTTTCATAACTAGCAGGGAATTTAGTATTAGCAGCACTAAAACTAGCGCAATCTACAATGGTGGAACATAATTAAATTGGTAAAATGGGTGTTTGAATTTGGCTTAAAAATTAAAATATACATTTTTAAGGAGTCTTCTAGTTTTTCTTTTTCTTGACACCATGTTCAACTCT
This sequence comes from Acanthurus leucopareius, assembly GCA_029814765.1. Classification (NCBI taxonomy): domain Eukaryota; kingdom Metazoa; phylum Chordata; class Actinopteri; order Acanthuriformes; family Acanthuridae; genus Acanthurus; species Acanthurus leucopareius. Next base: position 543,409 of record JAQMCX010000053.1, on the reverse strand, counting down.
TCAGGTTTTTTAATTTTGGAAGAAGGAAGGCAAGCATACTAGGAACACAACAGGGAGGTCGATATTTGATAAACTTTGTTAATAAGTTTTGGCATGATCCCTTCTAAATGAGGATTTTTAAGACAGTATCAAACTCACAGGAGGGGAATTGTAGCGGATGCATGGGGAGCTGCCACAGGAACTGTCCGACACTGCGTTGGAGGCGCTTGGGACCGGCACTGGGCATGCTGAGTGGAAAAAAAAAAGATTAATCATGTTTTCAAGTTGAATGATTTTAAAAGTTCAGTGGAATTCGTTAGTAAACATCTTGCTTGCAATTTGTGCTTACATTTTTTAATGGTAGATGACGGCTCCAGGAAAGGATGACTGAAAAATGTGTCTGCAGAGAGAAGGGTCAGTGAAACAGAACAGAAAAAAATAAATTTTCAAAGAAACATCAAGATCTCAAAGAAAAATAAAAACCTATGAAAAGCAAAACTTAAACAATATTTTTTTCCTTTTAACATTTAAAAACAATACTATTATGTCATCACTGACCAAAATCCATCCTGTCTTTCTGATTCCTCTGCAGCAGCCCAAGCAAAAGGTCGCTAAGTTGTGGGGACGTCTCTCTCGGGATGCTGTGCAAAGAGATGTTTTGATTTGATGGCTCAATATAATACATGGCTAAATGGCTAAATAGAACACGACTTACAGCATACTGTGAATACTTTCCACACACACTATATAGGATAGTAATGTCTGCATTAAACATTGGGCCAATTCAGTAACAGTTGCAGTAGTTATTAGGATATTGCAGTACAGTGCTGGCTAGAAAGACCAACAATGACATCCATGGAGACATGATACTATCATGACTAAAAACAACTGATGCAAGCAGTTCCATGTCATGTGATCAACTGGTACTGGTCTAAAAGGTTTCATTGCATTTCTTTACAATTGTCAGCTTTTATCTGCCCAAATGATACACTTTAAAAGGAGCCTTAAAACAAAAGATAGGAGGTTTTGTGGCTTACATAGGCTGTAAATTCTTGTTCTTCTCATAGAACATCCTCAGGTCTTGGGGGCTATTGGCCTGAAAATATTAATACAGAAATTACATGCAGAGACACACACATCGACGAACACATTGGTTTCTATTTTATTCTGCATACTACTGACCTGGAAAGGTGGCTTGCCAACCAGACACTGGTAGATGACTGTCCCTATGCTCCAAAGGTCAGCCTTAGCATCGTAGTTCTGGGACATGATGACCTCTGGGGCCTGAGGAAGGAAAGGTCACAAGTAAAGATCCGGAGCAGGGAGAGTTATGCAACATACTTCTGAGAGAGCTGACAGGTCATTTGCAAAATGACTGACCTCAGCGGCAATTTTAGACACACATAAAACACATACAGTATAACACACTGACCATGTACATGGGTGACCCACATAGTGTGGCTGCCATCATGTTGCTCTGGAGGTAGCGTGCGAAGCCAAAGTCAGCTGCAGGACACAGACATGAAACAAGCACATGAGTACACATGAGTTATTATTACTGGTAACACAAACCACTATTGTTGGACTCTGGAGGGGGCATGGGAAGAAAACACTGGAAACAGTGAGACGTACATTAATAACAGCCTTGCATTCAAAACAGAGCAAAGCCAGTGAATTGAATCACTGTGGTCATAAATGCATTAATTATCAAACTCTAAACTAAGTCAGATAAAATGATTTCTCTTCCATACCCTGTGCAATTTTGCCTTACAATCTTTTTTGACAATAAAGTAATTCAGTGCAGGTCATATTACCACAGATCTGAATTTAAAAGTAGAACAAAGTAAACGTTACCCTGGGAACCAGATCAGTGTACCAAGATTGTGGATTATTTGCTCTGGCAGGTGGCCTCCCATTCAGAGAGTTTTCCATCCTTCCTGGCCAATCACAGGCCAGTCACATCCAATTATATAATTTGGGGTGGTTTCATACAATGACTGACAGGAGTGTTACCAGTTTAGGACTGAAGAGTCACATGTCACATGTTTGGCTGCTCTGATTGGTCGCACCAGCACAATTTAACATGCTCACAAATCTCAGATCAAACTGTCACACTAGGCAATGTTGATCCAATAAAAAATATGATTCAGTTACTGCTTTGCCTATTTTCAGAAACTCTCTACACAGTTTCATATCTGTAATTTCAGAATGTGTGTGACCATAGTTTTTCTGCTTGAAAGCAAAACAGTTACTGCCCTAATTTGTACATGTTGCTGTGCGCTACATTATGTTTTCCTATTTTGACACTGTGAAAATAAGGGGAATTTTTTTACTGTCTAATTGTCTTACCTATTTTGATGCGGATGCCACTTATGTTAGACTTCTTGCGGCCCGCATATGACAGAAGGATGTTCTGGGGTTTCAGGTCACGATGGATGATTCCTTTGCTGTTGAGGATGCGCATGGCTGCAGCAATTTGCTGTAGGAAAACTCTCAGTGTATCTTCTCTCAGAGTCCCCTTCGCTAAAAAAGAGACAGTAAACCATCCAAGGTTTGAAATCAAAATGGTACTATTTGTCAATCTAAACTCAGGAAAAATTATCTTTGCACATTTTGAGCCTGAGCCTACATCCACACTATTTACACCTGTTAGAAAATTATGTTTTAAAACTAAGAGGATTTCCATTGAGAAGTGCATTATAGCACCATTTCAAAAAACAATATTTTATCTCCAGACTGACACGTCTAAACATACATGTCACATGATCATTCCGTTACACTATGCATGTAAATTCTGGTGTAAACAGGAAGTAAAGGGATTTTTTGCTCAGTTGGAAGACAAACTACAGAGGACAAACAGCAATGAGAAAAACTAAGACCAGAGTTTTTTTTTTTATCCTCGTACAAAGGATGACAAGGAACTACTACTGAAAGTAACACACAAAGCAGTCACAGCAGAATCATCGATTATAAGTCACATGGATAATAAAAGTTGTGAATGACAAAATCGAATCAGGAAGTGAGGGTGTCTGTGTCATTTTTTCTAAAAAGTATCCATTTACTTCGGTCCAAACTACATCGCATTCCAGAGTCTTTCAAACCGGAATGGATTCAGCAGTGTTTAATGGGTTCTCATCGATATGTATGAAGATCTTTTATTTTTCTTGGATTACTGTCTCATGACTGGCCTGTTCGCCTTATTCAGGTACTTCATGCTGCCCTGTGAGGCTCATTCATCTCTAGTTTTCCTGGTCTGCACTCGACAATGCCAATTTTTGAATTGAAAAAAATATAAAAACTTACAATGATTTTTAAATTTTGTTTGCAACAGAGCTGATTTAACCCCCCTTAAAAAAGTGCTTTTTAGTCTCACTTGATTATAGCCATTAATTAGCATATTAGCATATTATAGCAATAATCCCACAGTAAACAGTGTAAATTGAGGAAGTGAAGGTCCTTCTCCCTGGTGGTAGTGAAATAAGCTTAATCCGATACTAGACTATAAAGTCTTTGTGATTTTAAGTAGGCATAGATCAAACCAGTAAGCTTATCAACATTAATCTAGGATTTGGGGGGTTAGTAACCCTGTGCCCACCACAGTGGACTGATGTCTATCATGGAAAAATTGTGTAAGAAGTAGAATCATTCACTGGTCACATCCTCTTATATAATATTAAATGATTATTAGGTATGTAGAGTTCACAGCCTTGAAGCAAACCCAGTCTTCCACAGTCAAAATGACTGATGAGCATGGTGGGTAGTCATTTGACCACACAGGTTCCATTTCACAACCATCAGTGTTACTCAAACAAAGACTCGTGGACCACCCTTTCACCAGTTGGTATGACCATGACCCATTCTGTTAACTGCAACTCAGGACATGTGGGGCAGGTACATTATGCAAAGGTGCAGTGATAAGAGAGCTGTTCCAGCCACATAATCAGTGTTCCTATGGAGCAGAGGTGTAAACACCTGATCTTATCTAACAGACATATTGGCAAACTGCCCTTAATTTGAAGGGATGTGAGATTCAGAAGCTAACCTGATTTAAACCTGGTGAAACTATGTACACTAACTATAATAATACATTATGAGTGTTCACTGGGTTTTTGACTCTTTTGCACAGTCACCATCAACACTAAATACTGAAAGACAGGTTGGGTAATGGACACCCTAAAGCTTTCAGGACCACTTTTAAGTGACTGAATGAATGATGTGTAAAAGGAGGTCTGTATTTTTGATGAGGGCTAAACCAGTGTGCATATATTGTTTTATGTTTTTTATTTTTACTTTTTATATTTATTAGTTTTGATCCATGTACTAAACCTCCTAGCATCATTTTCACTGTCCATTATGTATCCTTTCAGCTTAGACTGACTTGTTGCTCTATGACCAGAAACGTTGACCTTCGTTATAAACTATCACAATAGCATTTTGTGCTGACTGGCTCTGAACTAGAGGGAGTCCTTTGTACAAAGCTGTAGTGGTTCCCACAGACATACTTATCACCCACATAGAAAACATGAAGACATACAGACACTCACTCAAAGACACACATACATAGGCTTTATAATATCCCCACATGACCCAGACTTGCATTACTCTACAAACTATCCACCACACATTGAAAATAAAATATAGAATCATATGCAAATATTCCCTCACCTAGACTCATAATAGCTGCAGTCATGTAGCTTTTTCTCCTCTGCAGCATTAGTAACTGTTTTGATGGTCAGTCTCTGTTTGTGCGTGTGTGTGTGTGCGTGTGTGTGTGCGCGTGCGCGCGTGTGTGTGTGTGTGTGTGTGTGTGGGTGTGTGTGTGTTGATGTGTGAGGCAGACAGATTAATGTGATGCTTACCTTGCAGATAGTCAGCAAGATCACCTCCATTACAGTACTGTGTGGGGGGACAAACATTCATCAGCAACAGACAACTTCAGTTCAACTCTTTGCCAAGCTGAGAAACATATTTGGTCTTGTGTGTGCACATGTGTTTAAGTGCGTCTGTGTAAACACATGAGTGTTCAGTCAACTTCTTAGCCAGATAATAGCAAGATCATCCATTAATTTGCTGAACTGTAGCTTAATCTGTGCTGACAACCTCTGCCAGAGTGCAGTTATTTCTCAAGAGGAACAACAAGAGCAGATGGATAAGGTCGGTGTCAGAAATGAAAAGAAAGTGAACTGCTGATTGAATAGTCAAACGCAAAGTCAAAGTCCACTGCACAGAAATACTCAGTGATATCTTGCTATTTAACTTTTATCTCAGCTTCAAAAGTACATTTTAAACATCCCATTCATCCCTCCTAGTGCTTTCATCAGACAAACATGAGGCATCAGCATTAATTTGGTCAGACTGATATGCACACGCCACATACAGTGAGGTAGCCTTGCAAAATTTCTTAAACAATTTGATAGCTGAGAATTTAAAATATAACCAAGAAAATACATTATCTGAAACAATACATTGTGTGTCTTGTCTATCATCATTGTAAGCTATAATAGCTACAAAATTTTAACAAAGTGTAATGTCAATACCCTTCATTATTCCAAAGGACTATTAGTGGAGTATACTACAGAGCTGTTTAAGCATAGACCAAAACAAGTCTTTAAGCAGAGGCTTTCAAGGAACACGATTCCTAGAAATAAGAGGGGTGTGTTTTCAGAGAGTAACTTGTTTTTCTGTCCTGCAGCCAGTTAGGAGTGTTGTGAAATGATTGAGGAGAGTTGGCAGGATACTGGAGGTAAGGTTGTCAGTAAGCTAAGAGGCACAATGCAAAAGAAAACAAGAGATGAAATATATTAGAGACTGACAGGGAAGGGGACCAACAGCGTTGTGGCCTGCCAAAGGAAGAGCACATTCTGAAAGCCAGTGCTGGGGTACACCAATCAAAGCTGAAAGGCATTTCTGTTTTAAGTCATGGGAACATAAATAATAACTTGTGTTATTACTTGTACTAATAGTGTCTCACTCCTTTTTAAAGTGCTTTCTGATACGAAGGTCAATATATGAGAAGATTCTGACACATAACACATTCAGACAGTCACGTTTCTGTACTCACCTCCATGACCAGGAAAACAGAGTTGGGTGTTTCCTGGAAGAGAAGAGACATAGAATCAGTTACAGGAGCCATTTACATGGAACAGCTGTCAGCTCAACCACACAGCCATAAGAAAACAGCCACCACTAAAATTACACCAGCACTTGCTATTTTTGACAACCATGCTATCTCCATGTGTTTTTGTGTCATGAAATGCTGCTAAGTGCTTAGTGCACTGGTTACGAGTTATGCATGTTGCACACAAATGACCCTCGGTCAACATAAACCACTGTTCAGACATAAATCACACTGGCCAAAAAAGCACAATGGAACTTTAAAAAAGTGTCATACTGAGTTGGAAGAAGGGCTCAATTTATAGCAAAAGCTTGAGTTCAAAACCCCTTATAATCAAAATGTAAATGTACATGTACTGTTTAAGGAGGTTAACATGAGGTAAAGACGGTGCTACCATGTTTATCCAGCATCTGCCTCAAAGCAAACGCTGAACATGTTGAGCAGCAGAAGCTAATAGGGTAGTGACTGCATTGCATTAATATAAACACACTAGAAATAGCTTTATATATATAACATTAACAGCTTAGGACAGGTACATATTACATATAAGATCTGCTGGTAAATCTGCTTGTGGGTTGGAATGAACAGGAATGAATCCCAGTAAAATAAAACTAACATCATGTTCTGAACCCAATAGTATTTCCAGATAGCAAAACCCAAAACAAAATTCTAATCCAATATTTTTCACAGTCCTCAAATAATCCCCCAAACAAACAAATGCTAGATCCAACCACTAGCTACAGCTCTGTGCCAACATATGATGGGTGACCATCATAAAGAGCTTTTTTATTTGGTTGGTAAGTAGCTCAGTCTTCTCCAATCCTACACAGTATTTTCTACAACTGGGGCAGGTGGTGCTGGGGGATGGGCCACCAGTATCTACTCTGACTCTGTGTGTGTGAGTGTAAGAACATGTGTGTGTTAGGGGGGCTAGGGGAATTACATAATAAGGATGTATTCTGCAGTGCAATCTGGGGAAGAGGGGGGATGGGTGTAAAGTGTTATAGGGGCAGAGTCACCGCGGGGCCAGAGGAGCGAGGATAACTCATTCGTCACTGTCTCATCATAAAACACACAGACGCAGATGCTAATGACGACTGGCCATTGTCTTACACAATCACATACTACGGTATACACTACTCAACGTCATAGAAGGCGAAAATCAACAGATAGAAGAGACTGAGTGGTATCTTACTTCTAATAAAACAAGCTGTCTGTGGAAACTTTGAGTGAGTGTTTTTACTCGTTCTCATTTTGTTGTCTCTGGCAGCTGCAGTTGCCTCAGTTGGTTTGTTGCCTAATTGCTAAGAAGCGAGATGAATTTCAAGAGCCAGGTGGTGACAGCAGCACATAGGGCAGCCTTTATTTGTAAGAACTCAGAGGAAGTAGCAGCTCACAGTTATGAAAGTGAAAACTGCTCAAACCATTTAAAAAAACAAATGTTTTCTAGAGGGTACTGTTCACACATTGGCTGCATTTAAAATAAAGCCGAGGGACTCTGGACATTGATGGCCAGCTGCCAGATGAGGGCCGGACCCTAAAACGTTCCGTTCTAGCACAAAATATTCCAAAACAACTATGATATAAATAGCGCCTCTGTCATCATAACCTTGTCACACTGTTTAGCAGTCATTTCGCAAGCAACCAAATCAGAAAGTTGGATGGTAGGTTGAAAGGATTTTATTATCCTGAGATATGAGAAATGACAACACAGTAAACAGACAATGTAAAGTTTGTGGCACACACACAAACACTAACATGCTCTGGACTGCCAAGAGTTCGATGTGAGCCAAATCAACACCATGTTTTGTTAGTCCTTCAGTTATTGCGTCACAGTCCAACTCCAGGAGTGAAAGGTTACATAACAATATGGGGGATGGGGTATGGCCAAACTGGAGTGTTTGTGTGTTTTCGGTTGTACGTGTGTGCGTGTGTGTGCGAATACAGGGGGTGGGGTGGGGGTGGGGGGAGTAAGCATTTGTTGAGGGCTGTCTTGCTTTTGTCACGCAACCAACAGCCATAATCCGGTGTATTCTGAGTAAACTTGTGTCATGTAGGAGTAAAGTCTGTGCTTTGAAATAACAGCACACACAGTGACAGATGACTATGTAAGTGTAAGCTGCAGGAAAACAATCATTATGTGCTGAGGGCAGAAGGTCAGGATTGCTTGTTGGGTAAATGGGGGGGGGGGGGGGGGGGGGGGTGTTTTTTACACCCAACCCAAAAATTTAAAAAAAAATTTAAAAAAGTTTTTTTTTTTTTAAAAAAATTTTATTTTTTTATTTTATTTTTTTTCTTTAATTTTTTTTTTATCAAATAAAAACTTTAATTTTTTTTTTTTTTATTTTTTTTTTTTTTTCTTTTTTTTTTTTACCCCC
>JAQMCX010000053.1:498455-522172 GCA_029814765.1 Acanthurus leucopareius | reverse complement strand
GGACAGTTCAGCTTCCTTGCATTGACAGTTCTTTGTGCTTAATTTTGTGACCTGTCTGGTTTAAATGGGTGTGTTGCAGCTTTGATGAAGCCTAATTTAATGAAGTTTCAAATTAATTTTTGAAATATTTCGTTAATAAATATTTCAATTTCATATTTATATTTCATTCAATATTTTAATATTTCATTTCAATAATTTATGTTTCTCCCTCTTGGGTAATTAATTGATAATTTAGGGCAGTGCTTCCCAGGCAAGACAGATCTGAAGGGACGAGAGAAGATTATTTGATTTTTAAATTTTTTTTACAATATTACCTCTAGAGTAATTGTTTTAAGTCTTTTTTTTTAAAAAAAGGTGTATTTAATTCAATCAATTCTTGTAAAAGTTCAATGCACTTGTTCATAAAAATGTTTTGATAAATATAAATTTTAAAAACATACATGATCTGTGCATTTAATATATTATTACTTTGTTGTCAAAATGACTCGAAAGGACTCGAAACTCAAAGTATAGGACTTGCGACTTGACTCGGGACTTGCCTGTCTTGACTTGGGACTTGACTCGGGACTTGCTTGTCTTGACTTGGGACTTGACTCGGGACTTGAGGGCAAAGACTTGAGACTTACTTGTGACTTGCAAAGCAATGACTTGGTCCCACCTCTGGTTTGAGGGGATCTGAATGCTAGACATTTGTCCATGCATGAGAGGGAATAACTGAACTGATGAGCTAGGGCTGGGAAAAAGCTGCGGCAAGTTTGTTGACTTTCCAGCACTCAAGTGAAATCATGTGTGAAGTATGCTGGATGTGCTTCATTGTCCTGCTGGAAAAAAACAGTTGAAGTTCAGTAAGTATGCTAAATGAAATGATCAGTATTTAAATATTATTTCAGTATGTAACCTACACAAAGATTGCTGAACTGATACAATGCATTGTATTAGATTTTCCATGTTTATTAATGACTGGTGGTTGAGTATAATGTAATGCTTGGAAAAGTCGACTGTGAAAAATGCAATAAGAATGTGCCGATAACAAAAAAGTGAATGAAGAGACCATTCACAATTCTTAAAACAAGCTGTTAGCAGCCCTGCTACAGTGGTGTGTGTTATCATACCGCCTGTCTTTTTTGAAACATTTGTGACATCTATGTGACAATATTTGGTAGTGGCATAGTAACCCATGTTGTGTTGGATGTACATAAAGGGGTTCCACCAGTCCAAGTCTGAGAAAATAACCCCGGTGACATCGCTGGGTATATTATCTAGGCTTGGACTTGACAAAGTCTGATATAAATTAAGGTCATGGACTATAAAATATTTACACAACATAGGGTCAAAATAAAAAGCTTTTAATTTGCATTATGGGAAATGCAGGATCCAGTGATCTTGTAGCTTGTCCTATACTAAAATAGGGTATCTGTACCTCTGTTGCTTTTATTTTGCTGTCCCTTTTAAATTTAATTTATTCAAACAGTTTTTCCAATATCTCTCAACATTTTGACATTCAACCGTGAACTTCTGGATAATTTTTTAATGAGAATTCAGTAAAATTCATTCCAGTGCACTGAAGTCTCTATTCTGTACCGCTGTCATGTAGTCTGTGTGGGCACATCCTGCATTTTATTTGCATGGGAAAACCCCCTGGTTACAGCTTAACCTTTATCAAACTTCTTAAAAACATTGGAGACCTTGCTGTAACTGATTTGCTGAAGATGTGTTAACAGATCAGTTCAGGTTGTTTTCTGAAGTGAACAGTATGTACTGTTGTTGACATCCACGGACAGCTTTAGTCAGAACATCAAGCCACAAGTTGTTCCCCTTCCCTCTCCATAACATGACTCACTTCTCACAGATAACAGTTGCGCCACTACCATCAGAGGACTTGATAATTATGTTGGTGTTGTGCTCAGCTACATGGACATGAATTGACGGATAGTACAGATACAGAAGGGGGCTGAGCCCCATACTGGTGAGAGGTGCCTTGGTCTTTTTTTTTTTTTTTTTAACAATCTTAGGTCCCTGAGCTCTTGACTGTGGAGACAGAACTGAGTCTTGCTGCAGAAAGTACTGTTTGTTGCCACATACCATTCACTTCAGAGATTTGTGGCAGAGCATGTTCTTCAACAATCACAAAAGCAGTCATTCCTAGGGACAGTAAATACAAGCACTCATAGTCAATGTTGCAGTCGACTTCACTGCTACTATTATGTATTCTCTAATATAAAGACTGTACCTGTTCTCAGGTTTGTGCTCTTGCTTACTGTTGGTGTAGTTTGGATTGTCTGCTTGAGTCTCACAAATATTTAAAAAACATTTCTTTTGTACTGATAATAACACAGAATACGTTCAACAAACAAGTGTTAAGTTCTAAAAAGCCACATTATTAAAAGTGCTTTTTTCTGGTTGGTTTCATGGCAATTTTCTTTAAATCATTTTGCTATGCAGTCTGATTTACACAACCACGTATATCACATACAAATGGTATACTTAGTCAAGTAGAAACAGTCTTTTGAAATTAGAAGCAAAACAGGTAGTTGAAGGCTGGTCTTAAGTCACTTCTTCTTCTTGGCAGTAGCTGTCATGTTTCCACGCTTGGTACCAGAGTTGTATGTGGAGGACAGCAGCATAGTGAAGGTGATCAGCAAAGGCACCAGCAGGTATGGAGCATATATGGACACTAGCAGCCAGCGCTCTTGCAGGGTCTGAGGACCAGGGTGGGGTTCCTTAGGAAACTGATGGAAAAGGATGTGAGCTAGGATTGGCAGCAACGTAGTGGCCACATGTGCGGAATACACAATGGCAGGAGTCCTGATCCACTTACGGCCACCTAAGAGACGAAAACAACACTGCTGAAGGCTACAGAACACAACATTATTTCTTTGAATTTGGTATTACTTAGAACTCCTACAATGTCTGTGGATTGCCAGAGTACAAGGGACAGCCCTTAGAGAAAACTTACAGCAATTTTTTTATTGAATTTTTAAGACACACTGAGGTTGGTGAATAAATAGAATACAAAACTATTAGATGGTCATCTTCCACACATGATTAATAAAATAAGTTACATATGAGAAGTAAATCAGAAAACCATACTGAAATTCTAATTTTAATTATGTAAGTTCCAGATTTAATTTTCCTGTTGTTTATTCAGCCCACATCTCACAACTGTACTAGTTTTGTGGTGTCAGGACAGCAAAAATCCAAGAGAGGTCAGGTTTGAGCTAGCTTTTGTCCTGACTTCTACTAATCCGCGCTCCCGTCTCAGTTCATGGAAACGACTCACCGAATTCCATAAAAAAAAACAGTTGATTTAATGCGGGCTCGTCCAGCGGTGTGACTACTTTGAAATGTAACATTTTAAAACCTCCTCTACATAGCAAATGCATTTCAGTCACACAAGTCTTACTAGTTTCGCCAAATGTTGTCACAAAATAAAGTAATAATTTCTTCACAGTCTACTTGCTCAGAATTTCGATTAGACGTCGTGCGCGAGGGTAAACCGAGGTAACGTGCAACATGTAGAATAACTATTCAATTAGACTGGGAAAGAGACGGTATGCAGAGTTCTGTTATGCGTCGTAAACAACAGAAAGTCATTCATTCATGCTCATGCGCGTGTTCCTGTGTCACTGCATTCAACAGACACGTTTGTAAACATTGTTTGGCATAGTTTGTCTTCACAAGCAGAAAATGCAGCAGATTTTACACAAGCACATCATGAGATCACTGACCTTTCAGGAAAGCATAGGCTGCGATGGGAAAGAAAGGCATTTGCAAAAAGGCTTCGCAGCAAATGAAGGACTTGAACCACTCTGGAGGAGCCATCATCATGGGGTCTTTGAACTCCTGAGCATACCACTTTAGAAGATCTCTCAGCTGACAAAAAGAAATAATCAACGTGTGAACTGATTTATAAGCCCTCAAGAGATTATTGTAACTTTGTAACTAGTTACTTGTAATGTAACTTTGTTTCCATTTTCATTTGGCACTGTCACTTACCTGCTGAGGAAACACGTGTTCAGGTAGCAGGGCTTGCAGGTCAATAAACAGTGTGATCGGGATATGAGAGGCAAAATAGAAGAAAAAGATTATTTCTAACACACGGATGGCCGTCATGTCTGCTCCACTGCAAGCGACACAAACCAGGAAGAAACAAAGTTCGCATCGTAGCGTGCAGAAAGGTAGGAACGCATGATCCTAGATGGATTCCATTGGCTCGAAAATAGGAATAGGGGGCGTTCCCGATGGCGTCATCGCTGCAGGACAAAGTACTGGACAGTATCTATTCGAAAAGCTGCTTTAGGTGCTAATAGAAAATGTCGGAATTGTTGGAACACATAGTTTGTGGATATATTGCGCTTAAAAAATAAAATAAAATTGGGATCTTCAGTAGGCCCAAATCGCTTAAATATATAAGATATGTTAAATATATATCGTTGTTTTGTTTTCCTTTCAGTTTTATCTCCTAAATTCTGGTTGAAGTGCATACATGTTTAGACTGGCTGTAGGCTATTTCTGTTTTGCTGATAATACATTACTAAAAGAATTTTAAAATGTCAACTACATGCTCAATGGGTTTATGGTTTGCTAAAGTTCCGAATACAAATAAAATATCGAAAAAACGCACTAAAAATTAATAATCACATACAGATCCTGAATATATAGGAATATAAAAGTAAGTACTAACAACAATTTCAAATAATAAACGAGGAGCAAACACAAAAGAGATCTCTTTTAGCAAGTAAACACAAAATCATTTCTGTGTTGCTCTTTAGCAGGCTAGGAAATAAACTGATAAAACACATGAAGTGCAAAATATTGTGTTTTAATTAAGTTATCAAAAATTAGGTCAACTAGATAATATAAAAAACAAAACAAAATAAGAACATTAAACATAACTTATTAACTTAGGGTCAGTACCAAAAAGAACATACAAGAACATAATTTTCATTATCAACAGTTTGATATTACACAAGTTTCATATGTATATATTTTTTCCCACTGTTCAGCTGTAAATGATCATCTTAAAGTTGTTATATTTAAAAAAGTGTTTGAAAGGCTGCCCTGATGCAGACCAGTGCAGCCTAAAAATGTGTATTTTTATATTTTCTTTTTCTTTTTTAAAAATATACATAACTGTTAAGAAACTGGCTTGATCTGGAGTCATTGATCATCTAAGTTCTTTTAGATGGGATTTCCGTCTTCCATGGTCACACTGGCTGCTCTTAAACATTTAAATTCATGATATTCATTCTCATCCTTCACCAAAAGCTGAGGACTTGCAACATCCACATAATCCTGAAAAGAAAAGGTTAAAAAAGTTAGAATATATAAGCAGGGGGGTTATTTTATTTAAGAAAATAAAAGTACAACCTACTTCTTGTCCAAATGTAAAAACAAAGCTGTGATGTAAAGTATGCTGTTCAGAAAAAATATTTCTAATTTTTGTACAAGAATATTGCACAAAAACTTTTTTCTTGCTTTACTAAAAAATATGGTGTAATGATAAAATGTAACTCTAATCAAGTAAGTCATACAGCTTTGCATGAGTCCTACATGCATGGTCCCAGGGTGGTCACATGTTGCTTTTCTTTTATCATTTTTACAAATTATGACAAGGAAGGGAAAAAATAAAACATCTATGACATTTTAAATATTAGTAATCAATTGAGCAAACACAGAGTCATCTGTCCCTTACCGCGTCATCTTCAATGATGTCCTCCAGCATGTGCACGATGTCTGTGAATGAGGGCCTCATAGTGTATGGCTCCTGCCAGCAATCTCGCATAATATGAAGTCTGCAGTTTTTGACATTCAAGAGATTCATCCTGTTATTAATGGTGGCGAAAACAGTTTGTGTGTGTATGTGAATGTGCATGTGTATGTGTGTGCGTGTGTGTGTGTGTGTGGGTGGGTGTGTGTGGGTGTGTGTGGGTGTGTGGGTGTGTGTGTGTGTGTGTGTGGGTGTGTGGGTGTGTGTGCATGTGTAAAGGCCAACATAAGCAAGCACTGTCATAATCAGAATTGTAGGGGCTCAGTCTTGCTCAGGGTGTCTGTGCTTATGGTTGCCATCAATGCTCCTGATAACACTGCTGTGAGTTTTGAAGGTGGTTGATTAAACATGACTTCCTGTGTGGTGTGAGAGAGAAGTCTGTGGTATTTAGCTTTTCCTTTTCCTGGTCCCAGCTGGTGTATCTGAGCGATATAGATCTGTCCACCCATCCATGTTTTAGTTCATTCTGATCTCACATATAATCATTTGCTCAGACAAGCATATCTGTTTTTATGATCTTATGCTGTTCTTTAAAAATGCATTATAAAATGCAATTTTAAAAAAAATTAGTAACAATTTTAGTCATTATTCTAGCAAAAGTTTCACACACTCACTTGCCCAACCTTTCCAATGTGATAAGGTGTTTTCTCTTTACTTTGTTACATTTTCATTTTGCATCTTATCTGCGGGGCTTAAAAAATTTTGAGATATCATCTCAGGCTCTGACCCACTGTGGCGTGCATTTTTTCAAATATCTTTGATACTTGACATTTTATTCAGTAGGAAATGATGATGATACCCACAGACATGCATCGTCATGTCAGAGGTTAGCTCTTGCATTACAGCATACACCTTGTTGGTTCACGCCAGTTCAAATCCTGGTTGTGCAGAGTTGTGTCCAGCACACAAATTTTCAAGTTACAGTATGTTTTTTAGAGTTCTTAGTCATAAAAAGAATCCCATTATGATACTGAATATTGTGTAAAAAATATGGTAAGTATTCAGTCCGTTAAGCAATAATGTGTTTATTATTAGCAGGTAATGGTTTTGGTGTTAATGGACTGAGCAGTATTTGCCATGATGGCTTGTTTGTACTGTCGATGGTCTGTACGTGCATCTTGAAAAGTATTTCAGATAAACATGTTTTGTGTAATTGTCAGTTCTTCACTTACATCTCTGGTCTGCAGCCTTCAGGGTTTGTGTTCTTGTGACCAATGCAGATGTGGTACACCACTGACTCGGATTTTTCCAGGTGTGGATATGGCAATGTACCTGAAAATGTAATTATTTTTGAAACAGATGATACAAATGAGATATATTCTAAAGTTAAACAAATCTACCAGTAATTCTCATTAAACATATTTTTCTACTCAAGGCCTTAAGTTTTAAAACAGTTTTGAAGAATGCTTGTTTCATGTTTAAAATTGTTTAGTTTAATCAGAAATCATTGTACTGTCTACATCATCATGATCACAGATATAAGAGCTTTGTTAATAGACTTCTGTTCTGTGTTATTAGAAACAGATTTGTTTTTTCGCCCATTTGGATAACATTACTTTAGGGTGGTGAGGAATATATCACTGCATCAAAATAATGACGACTTTATTTAAAATATATACATTAATTTTCCTTGTATTTTGGTCTAACCTTATAAATGTAATAATTTTGTGATGTTTTGTGATCCTATTGTTGTTGTGGATGAATTTCACTTCTTTTACCATGAGCTCAAAAAAAAGTAATAATCCATCAGTAAGAATCCATCAAAAGATCAGTTAAAGGACCCAGATTTGCTTTGGTTGTCTGTAGCTGATATGATAACTTCATTCTTTAAGGAGAATATTTTGTATTTAGTGTAAGTTTACAAAAGATGCATAGCAGATAAGACAAAAAGTACTGTATTCAACATAACAAAATTTAATGTTTATTTTATTTTATTTCATTTTTATTTTTTGTTTTTCTGAGCTGTGGAACTGTGTACTATGATTTGTCAAGAGACTGGACAAACAAATCAATCAGTCAACCTGAGCCTCCAACTCACCGAATGTCTGCATCTCCCACAGCACCACACCAAAAGCCCACACGTCTCCCTTGAAGCTGTAATAGTTGTTCTTGAAGTACTCAGGTGGATACCAGCGCAGCGGCACACGTTGCTGTACAAGGTACAAGCAATGGAAAATGTGATTTTACACACAGAAATGGTAATCAGCTCCATATAATTAACTCACGCCACGGATCAATCAATAAAGTTTTTGATATTTTAAAATGATTAGTGACATGGGTACACAGTGTTATTTGTAACTGTGAAATATAATTTAACGGGCTCATGGTGGAAATTATGAGTAATTTCTTTTTCACATAAATAAAACAGATATTGCTGGTCTTTCTCTAAATCAAGGCAGCATCTTTCTGAGCTGTTGTTTCCTCCTGCAGAGGATGTTGCTAATTCCCCCTCAACATATGCACACAAACACACACACAAACACCCACACACACACACACACACACACACACAGACAGAATATAATTCATTTCGAATAGCAGCAGAAACCACAATGTGGTCAGTGTCAAAAGCTTTTTGCTGCAGAGTAAACACATTTTCATTTAGCTGCACGCTGACCTGCATTTCCTGTCTGCAGCATATGACAGCCAAATGACTGATGGTTGATAGGAAAAACTAACCTAACCAAGTGTTCTAATTTCACAGACAAATTTAACCAAATTTTAAGCAAGTGTTACAAGTTTACATGGTAGTGATAGAGGATGTGAACGTGATTGCATAAAATGTGTCCAAAATGTTACAGGATGTGACCTCACATCTCAGAATGTTTTACTGAAAGCAGCACATGTGCATCTTTTGTCCAACAAACCAACATGTGAGTGACACTTGGATTTCTTTATCCAATCTCCATTTTGATAAAGTTTTCAAAATATTCCATAAAACATGTCATGTGATATGTTTACAGTTTCATCACTGACAGAAAAAGCCCTGTCAGTATTTATTAAAAGCTGTCTTGTTCAAATAAAAGGTTGATGATTTATATTAAAACAATACATATACGGCTGTAAATTTAATTAAAGGTAAACTCAAATGAACTTGTAATAATTAAGTTATTTGGACAATGTGTTACCTGTTATAGTTAAATGATTTGACTGTATCGTGCTACATTATTAGTTTTTTGGGGCATACCATCTTTTGTCATGTTGTACAACATGTCCCACATGTTCCTATTCGAATGTGACAACTCCTTGAAAAACTGAAATCAGAATAAAATTACCACGTGCACAACCTGTAAAAATTTAATGTGTGTGAGAGAGTGCATGTGTGTGTAGGCCTAGATGTTAAAACTGTCTAACCCGCGGGTTTCTCCAGCGGCTGCTGCGACGACTCGTCATACGTGTTAAGTCTCTGGCCAGGCCGAACTCCGCAACTTTCACCTCCCATGGAAATTTATTGACCATGATGTTCCTCAGAGCCAAGTCACAGTGCACGATCTGCAGGAAAAAATACTGCTCAGCATGGATCTCGCATGTGTGTGTGTGTGTGTGTGTGTGTGTGTGTGTATACGTGTGTGTGTAATAACAAGCCTTGGAATTGTTAGTGAATATTTCTTTTTTTGTGGACAAATGGTAACATATTATATATCAGTCATCAACCTCCAGCTGGGTGCTTCATGAAAGGCTGTTATGTTTCGTACCATTTTGGAGCGCAGGTGCTGCATAGCCAGAGCGATGTGGTAGGAGGCGATGGTGAGGAGACTCTGCAGCTCAGGGTCTGCACTCAGGTTGGCTCTGTTGGTCTGCAGGAAGGTCCTCAGGGTGCCATAGCTCACATACTCCATAATCAGAATGTAAGGCTCTGCACCAATGAAAGCACAGTAGTTAAAGACAGTGACAGTCTTGCAGGAGGAACGGCAGCCTGCGCACAAATGTCTCTCACCCTCAGTGATGTTCCAATCCAGCAACTGGAGGATGTTCTTGTGGTGCACCAGTTTCCTCATGATGGAAACCTCTGTATTCACATGTTTGGGACGGACTCCTCAGGGACAAAAGAGAGAAAAGAGAGAGAAAAAATGAAACCGCAGCTCTGTCACTAAACTCAAATTTTTTTTACAAAGAGTGAAAAGTTAAAGAGCTTCAGTTCATCTCATTTGAAATGTAAAGACTGGAAGCTGGCTCAAGCTCAACAGTTTGATATGATGATAAGAAGTACCATTTAATAACAATATGAACTCAAAATGTCAGAAACAACAAGCTGAGACCAACTATTACAATTTATGTTATGATTCTTTTTTTTAAGCGTCTATAACCTTATTTGGTCTGTTTAGCTAAGAGATATGACAAAAATGTCCATGTGTGTTTGTGGATAGATGATGCAGCTTTGTTTGGATTGAGTCTATTAACACTTTAAAATAAAGGGGTAATGATTTATATCAAGCATTATGTTGGTATGCTGGTGATTTTGGTTTTTAATGTCTGTTTCTAAGATTTTTTTTCACAGAGAGTTATCTTGGAAACTAAACCTTCTGCCTGCCATTGAAATAGAGCTCATGAAAACCATGTACAGCATGATTAGCAGTACAGGGACATTGTTTCTAGAAACTGTGTTGCTGTTGACCCATTTTTAATGCTGTGGGTGCCACAGAAGATATGTACCTCACCTCTTTTATACTTGATTGGCAACGAGTGTCAGAGATGAATATTTTCATTTCATAAATGATCTCTAAGTTTGAGTGACAAAATAAAATAATTAGTAATTTGGGTGAACTGACCCTTTAAAGTTTAATGTTAAGATGATGTGCCACTTCAATAGTGTGGGAACACAGATGAAGTCCTCCTGAGAACTGTACATGAGTGTGAAAGAAAGCCGCAGCAGTGGCTGAGCGTGGGTTGGTCTGTGTGTTTGTTAGCTTCATAGTTTCCCATCACATGATCTGACCACAGCATCACATACTTAACACTGACATTTTGTGTCATTGGACTCTAATTCATTGTGCTTTTTGCACAGCTGAAGATCAATTTTAAAAGCATTTTGCATGTAATTGAAAATAATGTTAAAATACTTATCTGTGGCTTGTTGTGTTTTAGTTTAGGGTGAGGTTGCACAACATTGGCCACAATCACAATAACAAACAGCTGCCTTTTCCATCAAGTTACATAGACAAGACAATATCCACTTTCTTTGCTACAAGAAACATTTCTCACATAAGACATATTTTCAACTTCTTTAGAAAGAAGCCTCTCTAAGACTGAACGTAATCATGAGCTCTAAAACTATTTGCTGTGCAAAATGTTTGTAATTATTAGCCATACTGTTGCTGATTGCTAACACAATTAGAGTATTGGCATCTCTTTAAGAGTTATGCAATATTTGGTATGAATCATTTGGGTAGACTTAAAACTGCAGAAAGAGTAAGAGGACCAAAAGGGACTGAACATTTGAAAATAATTTTTTTTTTTGGCTAATTATGTCAAATATGCAAATTAACACAAACTTCACTGGGAAAATATGAATAGAAGTACTGTATATGGGACCTGACTAATTTGGAGTTACAGGTAAGCAAAAGGGTATGGACAAATAATACATGTGTATTTGAACCAATCCAGTGTCATATCTCCTTTTAAAGTGAAATTGGTCTCCTAGAAAGTTTGGAACACACTACCTCTCGAAGCATTTACTTGGGCCTCAGTCCACTGACAACCACATAACTTGTCAATAAAACAAATGAATGAGTTAAAGTTTTCTGCATCCAGACCTGGGCATCTACATGAACAACAGGCGGATTTTATAGCCTCAAAGGATTGCCTGCAGATCTACACCTCCACATAGGTACGTACCTTCCTTGCTGATCTTGCAGGTGAACATGCTGTGGCCTTTGCACGTCCCTCTGGTCATCCTGGTCTGATAAAAGACGCCCTCCTTCCCTGCTTTGATCAGCTGCAGGAGGTTCAGGTCTGACTTAGTAAAACGCGGGCCCTTGAACAAATGTCATAAGAGATGTCTTTGTAGCATCAAAGTAGAACATAACAGCTATGTGTTGCATCAAGAGACTGAGGGGATATTGAAACCATCGCTGTCTGCATCAAAGTCACTAACTCGTTTTTTTCCACATTGCCACATGCTTTCAGATTTTCGGCTCTATCTTTGGATGATGTGACAATTATTTGGCACAAAAGGGGGATGACCCCCCTCTCACACTGTCAGTCAACACTGGTTAAATACAGATAGGCTAAATGTCACACATGCAGTCAACATTTCGTTTAGCTGATCTTGTGTGTGAGCTTTATTCAGCTGTGTATCAGTTGACAGAGCTGACGGAAATCAAGCACAGCCTAAACTAGGTCAAAAATCTGACAGCATGAGATATTTCTGTCTGCATCATGTGATGACATGAGTGCAGCAGTGTACCAGAGTTACCTGCTGCAGGCCTTTCCACAGCCTCTTAGAGGAGGGCCTGACAGTGCAGCTCGGCCAGAGGGGAGCTTGAGGAGGAGGCTCCTCCGCCTCCTCCGCCTCCTCCTCCTTCACTGCTGGGAGTGGCATCATAGGCACACGGGGAGTGTCCAGTTGAGGACCGGCACCCTGCAGCTCTTGAATGATGTGGACCAAAGAGCAATATCTGCATGAAAAAGTAGTATAAATTGTACAACACATTACACCTTACAAAGCTTAGGAGAGAAATGTTAGAGCAAAAAGCTTTAGGCAACTTTGAAGACTGAAAAACACATCTTTGATGAAAATAAAAGTGATGTTTCGAATTGGTGATGTTTCTGTGATGACAGAATAAAGGATTAACAACCTAAATCATAAGAAATTAAGCAATCCTTTAATTAAATAAAAATAATAAACAAAAACAAAATGAGTGAAACAAAGAGTAGACAGCCATGCTAGCTGCTCTGTGAGCATGTACTCGTAGCACAGTGGTGCTTCCTGTAAAAGTTCATTGTGTCTGCTTTTTTTTTTTTTTTACAGAGGATATTCTGAGGCTGCTTTCAGTTGCAGGTATTTATACTTTTCATGGTTTATTTGGACACTTAAATAAAAGAGGATGTAATTTAAGCTTTGGTTTTTCCTGTTCTGTTATCTGAAGGTTAAGTTTATATGCTTTGAATAAATCTATTATCGTGAAAACTAAAGCCACAGTGTTGCTACTGAAACAGGTCATAAGATATGCAGAAGTAGTAATTTAAAGGCAACCTTTCTTGTAGATTTGGTCTTTAGTATGTTGCACTTTCCATGATAAACCATATATTTTATTTGCAATTCTCACACAGTGTAACTTAAACAAATCAAATGAGACTGACAGCAGATCATGCAGTTTAATCTTTTGTGAATCATTTCAGCCTCTCTTACTTTCGGAGACACATGACGCCCAGAAGTGTGAACATCAGGACGGTGAAGGAGAGGGCCCCTATGAGGATGCAGGCAAGCAGGTTCAAGGTCTGACCTGAAAGGGCCAACAAGACCAAAACTGTCAGCTCCAGCATTCACTCACAACAATAAACACAACTGGATGTAAAACCTGAGAGCTCACCTGAACACACTTTTGTGGTGGTGGAGTTGTAATTCATTGTGTCATCTGCTCAACAAGCACGATTTTGGTTCAAGAAAATCACTTCAGTCTGGAGGGAGATATTGTAGCGTTAAAAGCATGAAATGACAGTTATCAAGAAGAGGCTGATCAGAATGGATATTAATGATGTTCAATAATGAATCAAACAAGAGAGACTTCTTTTAATCGTTAATTAAAAGAGGAGAACATTTCAAAATGTTTTAGAGGATTGGTGTATGAACAAATGAACAGCTGTTTTGACCTGTCAAACTTGAGGCCCAAAATAACAGGATAATGGGCGAGACTTGTACATATACAGTAATTCCTTAATACAAGAGTAGTACAAGTAAAAGTCTTACCTGTGTCCTCTGACAATTGCTAGTTTAATGAAGTCCATACCTCACTGACTGATGGTGATCAGAAACTTGAAGCTGTTTGCTTGCAGCATGTTGCTCTCTGTGTACTCTTTTATGAGCTAAATAAAATGCTCTAATCCCTCAAGAACTGTTGTGTAAACCTCCAGCTCTGTTGCGCGTCAACCACAATACAAGCAGAGGAAATGAACAGAAGCAGCAAGTGGTTTGAGCTGCATCACTCTCTGCATCACACTCTACCTGATGTTCCGCATGAATGTCATAAACACATGAATAAAGTAAACACTAAACTATGGTCATATCAACTCTCTTAGATATTAAACTCAGCTGAAATGGACTGAGGAGAAAAACAAAACACGTACTGATCACTGAGTAGATCATTCTGGGATTTGCAGGTCTTAGATGAAATCAAAATGTAAAATATGGCACATGACCACAGTTCACAGTAAAGGTGTTGCTGCTGGGTCCAAACCTCATAAGTCAGATCAACATTTGTTTCTCTTAAATTATTTTAAACAAACACTTTTAAGAAATACCTCATTCCTTATTTTGATTTGCCACTTAATTGATTATGTAGGAGAAATTGGAAAAAGGTAACTGAAAAGAAAAATAAGTCATGTCAAGTGCAAACACTTCCATGGAGATATTGGAGTAAGTAAAGAAGAATTGTTGTCAGATAAAACATGAAAACTATCAAAGTAGAAAAAAGTGCTCCTTGCAGACGTGGCAGTGTTAGTGTAAAGTTCAGCTTGTATGACTGTTTCATTGTCACAGCCTCATAGGTTTTTTTTTAAAATCCTGATCTGTAAGTAACCAGCTGTACCTCTCACACATGAATATCACGGAGTAAAAAGTACAGTATTTGCCCGTGCAGCAGCTGTTGCAAAAAGTGTTTTAAAAACAGAAATAATTATTAAACTGAAATACACAAATAAATTATTTCAATAAAAGCCAGAGCTTATAGCTGGTTCAAGACAATCATGAAACAGATATTTCGCAACATCTCTAACCAACAGTTAAACTATTCGATCTCTGAAGCCTCACGCTTGTTGCCTGAGGACCTAAACTGTGTTCACAAGTCAGTAAGGATCAGGTGGCGGTCAGGAAAAGCCTCCCCACAGTTTGCACAGAATAGAAATATCTGGTTCAGCTGCAGCGTTTACTTCGGGGAAGTTCTGCAGAGACCCTGCATGCGGTTAACTTTTTCATCTGCAGACTTTATGCAGCAACAGTGGGCCACGTTTCTTCAGAGTGAGGAAGGAAGGAGGATGAGGAGTGGGCTATAAATACTTACAATGAATGTAAGTCTACAGCCTCATTTACAGACCTGTAATGTTTACTATGTTCACTGTCTTAGTTTAGTGTGTTGTTATGCTAAGATTTGCTAATTAGCACCAAAAACACGGTACAACTGACAGTGGCATTAGATTTACAGGCATTGGTCATAAAACGGTCTCAGTCAAACAAATGTTAGGATTCTGCTGGGAGAATTAATGTTCTTTAAATTGACACATTAAAGATTAACATCACTGGTGTGACTAAAATCAATCTGCATGAGTCTGGATCCAAATGAAAATACTTTTCAGCCTGGTGTTGTCATTTCCTCTGTAGAATTTAATTTGTTGCTTGGGTATTTTGTTACAGATCAACGATATCACTCCATATACAACTACAAGTACAGTATTTTGTACAGTTCATATTCAAATACATAGTTTTCATTGGCTTATTTACAAAACATTTTTATGTACATGTTTTTATGTCAGTGCAATGTCACTTTTTTCAACAAACACATTACAAAAAAAAACTTCTTTAAATTAACAACTCTGGTTCAGATCCTACAGAAATGAACTTAAATAAAAAGAGGCTACAGTCACTAACAGACAGCTCAGTAGTAGATTGCACTGCCTGCCGACTCTCTGAACTCTTCCTCTGGGAGGGGGGCAGATGGGCGGGGCTTCTTGTGAAAAGGAGGAGCTTACAATTTCATCCCTGTGGTTCATAGGATCCTTGTTTTTGCCCAATTTTAATGTCAAAACTCAGTTCTGTCGGGCAGAATATCTTTGTTCCTGGATTATGGAAATTGTGCTGAAATTAACCCCAACTTTAAATAGTATTTTTGCTAATACAGCTTAGGCTACAGGTGTGGTAAGCTTAGCATCACACACAAGTGTTTGAGGGAACATTCATAGCCAAAAAAGAAAAAAGGTGACAGCTATTGCACCTTTAAATAAAGCAAACTTTACAAACAAGGTTTTAAAGAGACAAATCTATAGGAAATTTTCCCTTTGAGCCTTGTGATGATGTTTCCAACACTGACACATACTGGACATCGTCCACAGCTCGCTGCAAAGGCATGGGGGTGGAGGACAGTAAAGAGCTGAGCAAGCAAACATAAATAGCAATCATCTGTACATTTCCATTTGTTCAACAAATGTACTCTGAAAAAAGAAAATAAACTTTCATTAAGTGACAAAAATCTCTCCAAATAAATCCATTATGATGCTTTCCTCTCATAAATACAGCAGCTAAAAAGGGTTGAGCACAGAGATTCATCTCCTGTGATCTTGAAGACGAAGAGGGGGGAATTGTCAGGTGCCTCTGACCGTCTGTTCACAGTGATTAGATCGAGCTCCATGCAGGAGGAGCTTCACACACGCTGCTACACACCAGACACAGAGCTCTGCTGCTGGACTCCACACAGCAAAACACGGGTTAGTTCATTTCAAACTAACCTCAACGGTCACATCAAGTAGCCAAAACTTTCAAAAAAAACCCATAAAAGAATGAGGAACAAAATTCAGAATTTTTCATGAAACCAAAGTCTAGACAAAGCACAAGAAAACAAACTCTAACCCTTGTGTCCTGTGATGTGGAGAGTTTGAACAGCTCTTAAAAACATTTCAAACACACAGTACTGTTGCTCTCCACAGAACAGAAGACTTCAACCATCTGATATCAGAGGACCTTTGTATGGGGACAGAAGCTTCGGTTTGCACGGCTCTGGAACCAACCAAATTTAAATTAAATCATGAATCAATATTTATTGAATTATCAATTTAATACTGGAGACTGGATGAACTAGAAGCTTACCAGTTGAACATTGTGTAAATTCACTCTGTGAGTGGTGCCAAATCCCATGATTCTTTTAGAAACCTTCCAGTGACTGATGGTTAAATGAAACTACCATTTAGGGGACCTGCTGGGGCCAGATTAACCCAGTCGGTGGCCCCTAGGGAAAAAAAAGGCACTGGGTTCAGTGCTTCACAGGTTAGTTTCTTGTAAGTAAATCCAAAATACATTTATTTAAGATAATGCATAGTGCATTACCCTGGGTAAAGCATCTGATAGGAGTATGGAAAGCACTAAAACTAGATACTAAAACAAGCCCCCGTGCTAATACTGGGGCTTAAAGTTTAGTATGAATAAAGGCTTTAATGGTCCATATTAACAAACAAAATGTAATTCATAAAACCAGCTGTGGGGTCCATAAGTGTCTGGGATCCCATGGGATCCGTCCACTTTGCCTGTTGGTCATCCCGCTTTGAGAACCGGGAAATCAGAAGTTGCTTAAGTTTACAGGTAGTTTACAGAGTGCCATCTTAAAAAATGAAATTCACCACAAGGTGCATGTGAAAGCTTCAGTTATGGTAACACAGACGTGAGTTATGAGAGAACCTTACAGAGTAACTCAAGAATCCCTTGAAAATCCTCTCTTTGCCGACTTTCAGAGGTGTTAATGTGCAGGTGGTGTTTCAGGACAGCGTGGCATCAGTAATGGATTTGGTTAAAGGTGCTACCAAGCACACAAAACAAGCTTCGGACATTCAAGTTGAGAGGGCATTAAATCTCTAATTTTCAGTCTGGTGCTAAAGGGAACTCAACCAGTTTCACAATCAGAATCTGTTTCAGGTGTTGCGAAGTACTACTGCATGTGTGTGCACAGTTGTGTTTGTTTTATCGTTTTTTGTGGTTCCAGAGAGAGCTCTGTGAAATCTGATAAATTGCTAAAATTGATGTCACTTGTCAAGGTTTTTGGGTTTCATTGTGGGTAATGTAGGTTTTGAAATGAAAGACAAATGTGTAGAATAAAAAAATACGATACTTCTGGCTCTGCTGCATCAGCTTTGATGCCTTTTTTTAAGCGTCTCATGTGTCTGACAGCAACATAAAGGTGTGATGCTGAATCTGCTTTTCTTTTACGTTAAAAATGACGGTTAAAAACATGTTGAACTATGAAAAAGTAACCCCCAGCGTCCCAACATTTTTGGCCTCTTATTAGGGAGAGAATGATCCATAGCATTACAGATGAGTTTAAATCTTAGCAGCTGAGGATTGCAGCAGGTGAAAGGTGCGACAGTGCTGTGAAGATAAGCCTGACCCCTCTACATGTTCATCTCAGATAAATATCCATTCCCTACCTGAAGTGGCTCCTAAAGCCTGCCTTAAAAAACCAACAAAAAAACAACAAAAAAATAACAACAATAAAATAAATCTCTTATAAAACTCATTTGCAGAATCAAAAAAAAGTATTAAACACATAATGTCTATTATTCTTTGAGCGTCTCTGTTTTGAAATCATGGCACCTCTCCTAAACAAACCAAGACTCACACTCACGCTGTCAGAGTGTCTGAGAAGTTGCGGGTACACACGGGTCAACATTGCACAAATGACCACTGATATTTGGCAGCTAATTTCATGTCCACATCAGGACTTGTGTAAGTGTCCTACAAAGGGGCATGGGGGATTTCCTAAAGTGTGTGTACCATGACTCCTAAACCGGAAGGAAGCATTTGAATTATTATTATTATTAATACTGTCACAGACTCTTAGGGTACAGTTGGCTGACAGACTGCATGAAGCGATGAGGTAGCAAATGACTTTTGTTTTCCCTCGTGATACTATCGCTACTAAAACATTTAAACAACCTCTTTTTTTTTAAACCTTCTCAATTTTTCCAAATTTCAACATCACGTTGACCTGTGGCATCAAACACGACACAAACACAGGTCATTCAGCTCTCGGGTTCTATTAACACTTGGCATTTTAAAACTCATTCTGTATGCAATCGTTGGCCCCTCATTCACGCCTGGAATTCATTCTGTGATCTATCCTCTTCCTCACGTAAGATATCTGGGCTCAGATCACATCAGAGATCCAGGTGGAAGTGTGTTTTTCATCCTGGCATCACAAGTGATAAATGCACAGTAACAAAGCAACATCACTTCATGACTTGGCCATACTAGCATACATTCAGAGATGTGTTAGTATGCAAGTATATGTTACATGTACGTTATGGCGAGGGGTGTGCACAAGAGGGGAGGGGGTGAAGGGGGGGCTTTGTTTTGTCGGGCTCAGCAAAGTGCACCAGTTTAGTGCTTTCACCACGGCTTCTCTTTGACTTAGCAAACCTTTGCACTATTCTATGTTTGCGATCAAGTGTAGAAGGTGCTGCGACGCGGGACAGAGAGCACAGTCTGACTCCAGTCTTTAGCAGTTTGTGAGCGTTCTTCAGAATGATCTGAGCGTCCGGTGTGTCCTGCTCACAGCAGCAGGAGGGAGCAGAGAGCAGGTGTAGTGCTGGCTGATGGAAGACGAGGTGCCATCACTGAAGAACACAGTATTTCTTGTAGTCAGACTCGAAGTCTTCATCCATGCTACTGGTGTCGGCCATCTTCTTGCCATCAATCTTTGGCAGGAACTGAGAGTAGTCAACTCCCTGCTGCTCGTAGAAGAGAATGTAGGCCGAGTCGGTGTCGATCTCCTCAGAGTGCACTTCCTAAAGAAAAATGTAAAAAACAAAGAGGGTGGATGAAGCTGTTATGTGTCATTTCAGTAGCTGACGCACTGTAAAGCAGTACAAGCTGACTTAAGATGCATGTTTGCATGCATCAGTCACTATGTAATGCCAGAGTCAAAGATTTCCGAATACTGAGCATTATGGCTTTTGTTCCAATTAGTTTGTATAGATTTGTTTTAACTTTCATGCTTATTCGGTGATTGGTGTACAAAAAAACAATAAAAGAATTACCGTATCATACTAAGCCTTCATTGTCTTTACCTAAATCTTGCCCTTCTTATTCACTCAACATATTAAGTTTACAGGTATAATGGAGGCGGATTTACCACAGTGGGCCCTTGACTCTTTTATGAAAATTGCTAATCTTGCTGACTGTAATGACAATTTGTCACTGGCACATTTGAATATTTATGCTCTTTAATGTTAACTTGGTGAGCGCATGTCCAGCTGTCTCTTATGAAATCAGAGCCGTGGAAAAAGGATCTTAAATATGCACTTGGCTGCAGAAGTGATATTATGATGACATGCTCTTGCAAAAACAGACTGAGGCTGAAGGTTCCAAGCAGTAAATCAGCCCCATTATAACTGATGATTCATGTAAGAGACATGGAGGTTGAGCATTGCAAAAATGCAACAGCAGATGAAGATTTCTTTACTACATCACAAAGTTATGGGTAGTTACTTTGAAAGTATTCACACTGTGTAAAAGCAGAGAAGAATTTGAGAATGAGGACAAAGTCATTGAATGTGCGCTAACCCAAAACACATTACAGAGTCAGGGCTGTGACTCAACTTTGATACAATGACATCAAGAACCCCATTAAAGTCAGGCCTAAAAACTACTGTTTTAGCTCCACAAATGAATTTCATTAGCTTACATATTACTCATAGAATTTCTTGACTGTTAAGGTAACAAACACAATGCTGATAGGTTTGTTTGTGTATTTTTTGGTTTTGGAAAGTTGTTCTCAACTTACTCATTATTTTGTTGGGCAAATAAAAATCGAAGCTCTACATCAGAGAGCTCCTTTGTGAAAACATGTTAGCAGGCTCTGCCATGTCTGGCTGCAGTTGTTAAGCTACCATTTTGACAAAGTTTGTAGGCGGTGGTGTTGGCAACGGTCAATTACTCTAAAGAGTGCAAAAGTCCAAAGGGAATAGTTTTTATAGGTGCTCAGTATGGGTGTGGTATCTGTGGCAAGAACCCAAATACAGTAATGAATTGCTGTTCATGTGTGGACATTGAACGTGACTGAACTGACCTTACAGCTGCTGTCATTGTAACAGTACCATTTCTCATTGGGGTTTTTGGCATACGTCACATAGTGGCCACCTCCCATGATTCCTGAATGGCACTGAGGAATAAAGCAGACGGGTATTTTCATCTTGTTTCAAAGCGAAGAAAAGCCTTTTAAACCACCTGTATGTGTGACTGTAGCAGTTGGTCCTTACTGATATTGCATAGAGGTTGTAGATGGCGTCCAGACACATGTTGTCTCTGTGCTGCAGCAGTGAACCGTCGGGGTCCATGCTGCTCTCTGTGCTGCAGTCTGAGCTCAGCCCGTTACTGTCACCATTCACCAGCACCACGTCGCAGTGGCTGCTGGATGCTTCAGTGCTGCACATGGAATCTGATGTGATCATTTCTCCTGATCCAGGAAGGGCCGATGCTGCACTGCCGCCTTCTGTGTCTGCCTGTGGCGCACCATCCCGTGGCTCAGCCTCAGGATTTGCAGCTCCATCCAGGTTCTCTTTGCTGTTGGAGAGGCGGTGTCTGCTGCCTAGCTGTGGCAGGCGTAGCCGGCCTTGCCTGCGGCCTCCGCTGCCGGTCTTTGGGCTGCAGGAAGGGCTGCTGGTCCGGCTAAGAGAGGGCGCTGACTTCCTGCTAGAGGTGGGGGAGGCTGTTGAGAAACCACAGGGTTAAATTCACTTCCTCTGCAGCTGGGCCATTAGCTGCTCTGCTTAATTATACTCCTGTCTATTTGTTTTACAGGCTGTAATGCTCTTCATCAAACACAAATAGAAGAAAAAGAAATTGCACATCTCTTTAAAAAAAATAAATGGTTTAATGTCAGTGCAAAACTAAATGTTGGGCTTATATCAACATGTGGTACCTTTGGGAAGGTTGCAGAAGCCAGCAGGGGCAGAGATGGAGGACAGGTTGTCTTCTCCAACCCTCAGCAGATCCTCACCCTCACTGCAGGAATGGAGGCAGTGCTGCTCCAAGTCTCTGGGAGCCAAAAAGGCGCTGGGGTCAAAATTCTCCCGCGGGAACTTGACAATCTTCTGGGACTTGATCCAGCGACCGTTCACAAACTGGAAGCGCTTCAAATGGACAATCTGAAGAAGAGAACACACATGGCATACACTGTGTTGCTGTTCCTTCAACTATTTTTCCTGCAGACAGTGATATAACCAAGAAAAAACAAACATCAAGAACTAAACAAAAATGGATTTAGCCTTTAGCTCAGATCTGACACAGACATGGTAGTGCAGCTGTTCCACTGACCAGAATGGGTGGCAGCCTCCAGAGGTCCAGCTTCTTAGTGGCCAGCCGGTGTGTCTTGCACTTAGAGCAGTAGTAGAGCTCGTCCTCACCCAGCTCTTCCTCACTGGTAAAGGCCTTCAGACAGCTGTCCAAGCTGATGGGCTCGGCCTGGGCCCGCCGGGACTGCTCCACACTGCAGTGCTCCTCCACTATCTGCAGGGAGAACATGGTGGTCATGAACCTGAATGGGTGAGGCTGCATTCACACTCTCCTGCTTGTTTTTAACCAACAGTATCTTTCTTTACAACCAGGAGCAACTGACAGCCAAGAGAAAGGCGACACTCTGCAAAGGTACTGCCTGCCTCTTTTTGGGTAAAGCCCAGTGATTCCTGAAGTGTGACTTTTGTTTGAGATGAGACCAACTAATACCGTCAAACATGGAAATTTTTTGAATCGCTAGGCTTTGCTATGGAGCTTTTCGCAATTAAGCAACAGCTTTATAGAGAGTTCTGTTTTAAAGCAGTTTTTGCTTATGTTATGATCTGCCCACAGCTGCAGTTGAAGCAGCTCTTTTAGCAGAAAAAGTGAAGTAATGCAGATGCAGTGCAGAATAAATCAACTTGGAAATACTGACATTAACATTTACTTGCAGCACGCATATTCATTTGAGTACACAAACCAGCTGAAGTAACACTGGTACAGATTAAAGGTCCCTGAATCTCTTTGGAGCTTTAACCGGATCTCACTCCGCAGCTAACTGAACAGAGCTTTTAACAGCTCAGTGATACTTTGTGTGGTCAAACTCAGAACAAGCAGGTTTTTCCCAACAGATTTACTTAACTCATTTAACTCTTATCTCAAAATTTACACAGTAATACAAGCACCGCTGATAAAGTTGCACCCTTGACCTTGTTTGCACTAGAAAACTGCACTAAAAAAACAGCCCAAATGTCAGTAGGATACAGGGCAGCGTTGTGGCAGCAGTGTCAGTCACACCTCAAACTGCAGTGGAAAGCTCACTCTTACTTCACACACACTGACAAAATCATCTGAGTTTCAGGCCCAATTATTTCCCAAGAATTGGCTTTGTTTGTCTACAGTTATAAACTACAGAGCAAGAGGCATAAAACTAAAAACTGTGGTGCCACAAATACTGTTCAACCCCCAAGAGGAGCCAAGTGTCAGAGGCAGCAAGGGGAAGAAAAAAATGGGCCAAGTTAGATTGAATTTTAAAGAAGTAACCACTGCATTTTTCTTTGAGACGAGTTGAACAGGGCGTTATGGAGATTGGCTGATAGCTGATTAACACAGTGTCGTTGATGAAAAACAAAGCCTCACATGCATAGCTGGTACAGGTATTTTTAAAACTGACAGGATGTAAAAAAAGGGAATAAAAAAGAAACAGACCACACACACACTCACAAAATGTATTTAACTTTCTACAGAAGTTCTTCTACTGCTCTACATTGAACATTGTTTGCAGTAACTTTAACACCAGCACTCGTAGAGAGAGAGCATGAGCATGTGTTTTACCCTCTCCTGGGAGGTCTGGTAGCGGAGGTGTAAGGCTGTGGGGTCCCAGTCCACAGCTATATATGCATTTCCCACAGAGGCTCTGTCCTCCGTACACTCTATTGTACAGCCTCGACAGAATCTGGAAACACAGACACACACACACACACACACACACACACACACACACACACACACACACACACACACACACACACACACACA
>JAQMCX010000053.1:429207-498421 GCA_029814765.1 Acanthurus leucopareius | reverse complement strand
CACACACACACACACACACACACACACACACACACACACACACACACACACACACACACACACACACACAAACACAGATACACAAATTCAGCTAATGCAGTGGTTTGGTGCAAATTCAGTGCAGCTTGTAAGAGATTCTCTGAGGTTTTATTGGCTTCTGTGTTCATCAAAAACCTTCTGCAAAATTCAAATATTTACATACAATATACTTATTCTTAAATTTCTCATGTACTCTAACCACGGGTGGAACAAATTCAAGTTTCACCACAAATGATCTATTCACATGACTTCCTCACCTGTACCAGGGACACCAGGCACATGAGTTTCCATCTTTGCCCACGACCCTTAAAGTGAAGGGGTACTGGTAGCCCATGCTATCATCACTGCAGGTGGAAAGAAGAATCATGTTCATCATACACACTGTCCATATTGATATCATGATTTGAAACAGCTTGCTGATTTTTTTTTCAAATTCAATGTGAACTATTTCATTGTTTTTCTTCATATGGGTCACTCTTAGCAGTTGGTTGAACTCAGTGTAAATTACTCTGAACAAAGGAGCAGAAATAGATCAGGCTTTAGATAGCTGATACTAACCAGACCTGATTTGTGATTGTGCCAATCAGTTTAGGTTGTTCTTAATCTTCTTCAATAACATTATATAACAGTAAGTGAGAGGGCATTGTCTTCTCAGAATATATTGTCTCTGTCGACTGTACAATAAATCAAAAATGAAAAAAACATCCTCCTAAAAATTCTGGCATTTTGAGACATGTTTGCTCACGGCCCAATGCACTAACACCTATGCTTAGCTAAGCTCAGTACAAAGATGCTAGCATGGCACTGATGTGTTTGGCCTGTCTTAGCACAAAGACAAGCAGGAGGAACCACTTATCTAAATATAGCTTCATCAAAGGATACAAATATATAAAATGGTACAGGGTGAAAACAGAAGTCAGCCTACCAGTCCTGGGCGTGGTTGCTGGCCTCCTGTGGGGGCAGGGGGCTGGCCAGTCGGGACACTTGAATCCAGACAGCGTCATACAGATCCTTCTTACTGGTGTGGACAGTGCAGGGAACAATGAGCGGCATTCCGAACAGACTAGGCCGGTTCTTCTGGGATGACAGGAAGTACAGCTCTGTACGCATCTGAAGGGGGCGACACAAACACACGAGTTACATCAACAGCTGGGACACAGTTGGAGAGCAACTGCAGCAAAGTGACTGATGGTTACATGAGGACCATTTTTGTTAATCTGTTTGTGTTTACTGTATTTTACAAGAGAGCATGCTGCATTTCTACACAGTTCTCACCATCTTTCTGTGCATGGCAATGATGTATCCAATGAAAGGGCTCTCCTGCACTGGTGTGATGTGTCCATTTGCTATCCCATTGCCCAGGGGCGTCTCAGGGGTGCAGGGCACCACGGTGCTGGGCCCACCGTTGGGGATGAGGACGGGCTTGTTGCCCAGGTTCCCATTGGCAGTGGAGCCGTTGGCTATTGGTGTGATGTCTAATGAGGAGGAAGAGAAGCAAGAAAATGAGAAAAAGGATAACAGAGCATTCAGCCACATCCATGCTGATTAACAGCACAGAGAAAAGGCGTGGGTAACAGGCTCACCTGTCAGTGTGGGTGAGCTCAGTGATGTTGGTGAACCAGGCACTGGGACCTCAAACGCACACAGGAATCCATTAACAGACAGTCGGACCTTCTGGTTGTCCTGAGGAAAGTTCTAAAAACAAAGGATCCAGCCTTTAGACTGCAGCAATTCACAATAGTACAGCAACAGACAGGACTACAAAAAAAATACTAGAGGCTGCAAGTCTCAAAGTTAAGACACACTGTTGTACAGGGTGTGTCAGACACAGAAACAATCATTCAACCATTAATGTGAAACCTTGTTTCCTCCCTGGACAATTATTATAATCAAGGGGCAGATCTGGCTTGTATAAAATATCAAATGGGACCCTCAGATGTTTAAATATGATCACGAGTAAAGCCAGAAAGAATGAAAATGGGCGTTTTTATATCACATCCAACATTCAAACAACAGAATGAACACTTGTGTGAACAAAACCCTGATTTATCAACAATCACCTCATACTAAAATGTCTCTTTCTAAACTTTAAGAAAAGACGGACATAGATTAAGAACAGTTTCAAAGTTTTAGTTCAATAGAATAGAGCTACATGCAAAAAGATGTCATTTTCTTAAAAGAACAGTCTGAAGCAGCATTGTTTTATGGAGCATACACATCAGTATGAGGTAAAGAAGAGGTAAAGGCGTGTTTATTAGCCAGTGTACATGCATAAGTTCAAATTAAGAGTGAAGGGAAAAATCTCAACCTATTCAAGGGTTGAGACCGTTGCTTTCATAGAGTCTAATGGAAATGCTCCATCAATAAAATAAAAACAGCGCTTTTATTGCCTTTTTTGTTTGACTTCATTACGTCGCTATCACTGCAGTGAAGCTTAAGTTAGTTCTGTCTGACATGAGTGAGTGAAGACATCACAGGAGCACACAGACTGTCAGTGAGCTGGATAACGAGTTCAACTGAGTGCTCAACATGGACAATGAGCCTCAAATAGAGAGAATATGCTTTGATGCAGAGCAAGAGCGATCAGATCAGCGTTCTTTAGACTGATCCAATCAGCTCCTTTCCTAAGCAGCAAACCTGCAGTGACTTAAGGCCACACGCAAAGATTTTCATTTGTCTTGTTACTGAAAACAGAACAATGCAGGACACTGAATGTGTGAAAATATCTTTGTTATACACTCTGATATAGTCGATTAAGCAAAAGACCCAAATCTTGTTGTTTTTTTCAACTTTTTTAATGTTGTTTTGAGTTTTACCAGCAAGCTCAACTTTTTCAATGGATCATTGACCCAAATTACAAAAAAAACATCTTCTTTACTTCTAGAGACATCCAGTCTACTCATTTATGTGTCCAGGTTATAAGATTTCAGTCCAAATGTTGTTAATCTATTGTTCATTTGTTGTTTTTTGGCATCATTTTGTGTTTTTGTTCTGTTTTTTTATTTTTCAACTCTTTGAAAATAGTCTGTTGACAAATCTCATGTATTTGTACTTAAACACAAACTCTGAAGTAAAAGTAAAGTGTGTAGGATTTTGGCCATCTGATGGTGAAGTCGATGATTGCAACCCACTATTAATGATATTTTAGCGTGTGGTCTAGTCCTACTCTGCATGTAAAATTTCCTAAGACATCTTATGCTGTGATTTGGCACTATGTAAATAAAAACGACTTGAATTGCCCCCCACTCATCCTCCCCTCAGAAGTGTGTAGGACAGCCTACAGCTGTGCAAAACCTGCAAATAAAGTAATGAGCCTCTAAAGCCAGCGTTTAGTTTGTCCACTCTGGGCTACTGTTTAAAGATGTTGGTCTCTGTGATGTAAAGGACTCATTCTGGAAAAAAATACAATGATTTCTGTTTTCAGATGTTTATTTAAAGCACCTGAAAACACTCATATGGAAACATACTTATGAATATTACATTCTATTTCTTCCATATTCTATAAATACATCCCACACAATGAACCCTAAACAGAGTTGCCAGTAAATCTCTCTTTTTAAAAAAAAAATAAAAAAAAATAGTCAGACCACTGCAGCTTCTAATAATTTAATCATAAAGACCACTAAAAATAAAGTTAGCAAGAGCAAGTTGGGCTTAGTTTGACTTCATTTGTAAAGATATTTTTAATCTTCTAAGCTGTCTCTTTTATGTATGGTGCCACACCTATCAAATTAGCATGTAATGGCATGAGTCTCTAAATGTCTGTACCCATCACAAAATAATGCAGAGAAATGGAGTCTTGTTTGAGGTGCTCATGTCTTTTTATAAACTGAGTAAACTAAGCCTGTAATGTGGTATGTAACTGTGTTGTATAGCAAAAATATTGATGCTGCCTCACGCCATTTGTGATTTGTGTCAGCATTTACTGTCCACTCTGTGTGAGATGAGGCCTGCAGTGTGACCAGTGCAACAGTCTCAGTACCTTGATGTTGGATGTGTGGACCTCAGCCAGGAGGATCTGCTCAGGCTTCAGACTGCACAGTTCACTCAGCTGTTTCTTCAGCCCAGTGTACTTCTCATCCATATTCAACCTCAGGCCAAAGCGCACAGGAGTGGAACCGTCCAGTTTAATGACTATAAACACACCACAAAATTGCACATGGTTCAGGTCTGGTTGTTCAAGAAAACCCCAGAAATTCATGATCACAGTCTTTCTTCCAGCCTCCTCACCAGTGATCTCCAGATGCATGGAGCTGTCCATGGGCAGGGGCAGAGACAGGAAGTTGAAGGGGTCGAAGCGAGCGCTGATGTGTCCGCATGTCTTACACTTCACCTGGGACTTGAGCTGGCCGTGAAACAGATCCACCACGATGGAGCGGTTCCTGCGCAGGTGGTTGTCCCACGCCTGTACACAAAGAGTGATGAGTTCACACCATTAATCCTGACTTACGGAAAAAAAACAGAACATTGATAAAGCAACATTGGCAATCTAACAGAGGGCTCAGCTGACGGACTGAGTGGTATTGACTGCTCTCTTCTCCTCATGCTCTGACTCTCAGAGTGGACACCAGAGGATAGGACGGATCATTACCTCCTCAAAGGAGGACAGGAGCACTCAGTCTGCAGTTTGACTGTACCATTAATGGTTCAGGCAAGCTAGCCAAGTCCTAACTGGCCCTTTACACTGTTGCAATATCTGTATTGCAACTGCATCAATGATGTTCAAAGTCTCAGACATTTAGAACTACCACATTTAAGTCAAATGAATAACATGTTAACTTTAAGTTACGTATTTTGAACAAACAATACAAAAATATCCTTTAATATCCTTTTTGATATTGACTCAAATGTGCATCCTCCACTTTTATTCACTGCAGAGCTGCTGAGCAGGTGGTGTACTATGGGATTTTAGAGCTCTCATGCAGAGAACTGCCGCTTGCTGTGAGTGGAAACGACACCATGAGAGCAGTGAGAGTGAACGGAGAAAGTAAGCAATGGGCCAAACTCACTATACAACAGTGTAAGGCAGATTCCGATACGAGCCACCCGTTTCACATTGTTTTAGCATTGTCATTTCATACACTGTTTTTACTAATGAATTAACAAATAATATTTATATCAAAAAACTTAAATTCACGCTTTCATTCATTAATAGAAACAGTGTTTGGAGTGACGAGGCAAAAACAATTAAAATACTGTGTATAGTTGCTTAACTGATGTAAAGAAAAAATGGTTATAAACCAAGTTTCAGGGGCTTTCACAGACTTTGTGTGTGTACAGACATCAGGTTAAACAGTAATACTGCACATTAGTACTTTTGGATCACTGTAGTTTCCTGATATGACAGAAACTGTTAACTGTAGGTGGACGAGAAGCACAATTGTAAAAAATTTGGTCAGTCATTATGAAGAGCTGTGAGGCAGGAAAATAAACAGCATATTTCTCTCCATGGCCACTCATTCTAACCTCGGTACAACTGAACGCCAGTCACAAACCTTACCTTTCTTCCTAGCTTATTTCCTTCGTGGGGAAGGAAGACAGAGGGATGGCAGCTTCTTCATTGACTGGTCTTATTAAATGGGTGAACATTCTATTGCTGTCCAGAGAACAGATATAAAATCTAATTGTTATGAAATTTATGACTTAATCCCTGTGCCAGAGCCAGACATGAAATACTTACTTTATTTAGACGTTATGGTATTTATCAGCACTGTAAGTCTCTCACCTCAGAGGCCACCTCCCAGTCAGGCCGACCATCGCTGTCCTCCAGCTCCACGTAGGGTTTCTCATGGACTCTGTTCAGATCTTCATGGAGACCATCCAGCAGGAAGGCCAGCAGCTCCTGTGAGTCCTGCTGCTGGAAGCCATTGAAGCGCGGGGCGTACTTTGCTATTGTCCACTTCAAAAAGAAAGTATGACATCATCAACATCATCATATGAATACAACTTTGAAAAGCATTTTTTAACTGTACTTTTTAGAAATGATCATATAACGCTAAACTTAGACTCAAAAATATTGATTCAACTCTCAGAAAGCTGAAGAGTAACAGATCAAATCTGCCTACTCTGAGTTTGAGCGGGGCCACGTTCTTCTGTGTCCCACTCCACAGCTCCATCACCAAGTCACCGTAACACTTGGCCATGTGACCTCTCATCCCGATGGGGTTGGTTCTGTGAACAGTCCAGCACAGGCCTGTTAGAATTACATATTCAGAACAATGGTGGCAGGATTTATGCCTAAGTGGTACACTTAAATGGCACCTGTTGAGCTCATAGAGGTGTCTCCCTGAGATGAAGTAGTCTGTTAGGGGCTTGGTGTTGCTCACACACTGAATACTCGAGTTCATGAAGCAGGTGTTGCCAAGGTTACTGAGGCCGGTGGCTCCTTTCTCTGTGGGGACTGGGTTGGAAAACATAAAGGCCTGATTTAAACACGTCACTGACAGAAAAACACTAACAAGCTTTCTTTACTGAAAAGCACTAATGACCATCTCATCTCTTACTGCTGCACATCCAACAAACTGTTAAAAGCACCGCTGCAGCGTGACAGCTGAATGCTGCAGTTTATACCAGTAACTCTTAATATGCTTTAATGTTAAGCAGTGAAATTTAGGGCAAACCAATCATTTTATTTTACAAAGCAACATTATTTATACCTATTAGTGACTTATGTCTGTAAAAAGTTATTTTGTTTTGTACCAACAACATTAGATACATAAATATTTTCACTACTGTATCATTAATTGTGAATTATACAATGCATTTACTTTATAACAGCACATATAGTCTTTTGCAGGAAACAACTGGTGTATCATGACTGAGAATAAGGTTGAGAGTGAAAAGTGGACACAACAGGAGACAATTTTTTAATTGTGAAAAACCTTGAAAGAAAATAACTTTCATCTATGTTATTTTGAGGCATTAGGGGGCAGCACATTAGCACAGTTGCTGAGCTGAATGACACCATAAAGTCATCTAGAGTCCTCCAGCTTACCTTTGTGTCTGTCAATCTTACTACTGTTGGCAATGAAAGACATTTCCTCAGGCCAGCTCATGTCTTTGTTCCTGACTGTGGAGAAACAGATTTCTGTGATTAGACCATACTGCTCCAACTTTCATGTGCCTTTTATCAAATATTATTTTACTCTCTATCAGCTATAACAGAAGTGTGAAGACAGTTTTTAATAAAGAATGGGAGGCGTTTCATACCTTCAATAACTAGCTGCTGCTCATCCTGGATCTTCAGGCTTTCCAGTGTGTGATCTTCATCATCCAGGAGGGTGAGGTAGTTCTTCAGGACAAAAGGAGGAGAAAACATGCTCAGACTACTTTAAAACTCTGTCCAACAGTGAAAACACATTTGGAATATGAGTGGAAAAAAGAATAAGTACATAACATAATAATAATAATAAAAACATTATAAAAGGTTTTTATGGTGTAATGATCCTCCCAGCACCATTTTATCCATTCTTATTAAGTGTTGCACCATGCTGGCTATCAAAGTATTTGATATAGGTATCAGATATTTCACATAAGCCAAGTATATACAAGAACAGTGCTGTGGCCCACCTCACTGTTGTAGAGCCACAGTCTCATGTCCTCCTCCTTGATGCGGAGTCTCTGGGACAGGTACAGGTGGATGTCCTTGATGGTGCCCATGCGGCTGAAGCAGCCTGTGTAGGCCAGCACCCTCTTCAGAGGAGCGTTGGGGGACGGCACGTTACCTGAGGAAAGAGACATTTACAAACTGACCCAAACACACAATCTGAGCACAATCACTCCATGTTATTTTAAATTTGGTTTGTTTATTTGATTTCACAAACTCTGAAGGACTTAAGTTGTGATTTTAACGCACTCGCATGTTTTCAGAATCAACTAAGACTTCTTCTTTCGGTTTATGCACAAGCTCATAGATGTGAACAACTGATCATTACCAACAATAGCATTGTGGTGACTGAGGATTAGTTGTAAGAAAGCAGCAAGAAAGGGCTTTCTCATCAATCAGCGCAGTCTTGATTGGTCAATCAACTTAGTGGATTTAGTGGACTCAGATTGGATTAATGAAATACCAACCAATCAAAATTAGTCCTGTTAAACACATTCAAAAGCTTCACTTATGTTGATTTACAGTTATTAATAAAACTAGTGATTTTAATATCAGATTTTAGAATGTCTTTTTTCAATCTCCACAGCTTTGCTATTCCATCATACCACAAAATGAACCATCCTCTACACTTGGTCAAGTGCTCTACTACTGCCTCGTTATGTGAATATGATGCATAATTAGATCCATTTTAGATATCTGGCCACATGCCCGAGAGAGGCTCTTAATGACAAGCCGCTGCTCAGACAGAATATGAGTCATGATGGAAACCACAGCTTCACTGGGGACTGAAACCTGATATGCTGGCTTGATTTGGACCAGCACTCTCATGCTGATGCTCCAACTTGATTATGCTTTGTCATCTGCTTTCTTTTTGCAGTGAGGCATTTTCAGTTTATACTTGTCCATCAGATCCATTTAAACATAATGCAAAGGGACTTTAAATTAAGTGAGTTAATTGGTGGGTGCGTTTTTGCTATACATAGATTACTATTGGGACTATATTTGACAATTAATGACTAAGGTGACTGTAATAAAATTAGTTGAAATAGTTTAAAGGCATCAACCTAAATACAAAATGATAAGAAATTTTTTTTTATACTAAGTATTGAAATATACTGAATGAATGAAGGTGTCATATCTGTCTATGTTCTGCTGCCATAATTGCTGCATGTTATCTAGTAAAGAGGTGGCAGTGATTACAGACACAGCGGGTGATGTTACTGTACATCCAGGGTTTGCAAGAAAAAAAGAAAAAAAAAAAGAACAACTTTCATTAAAATGACCATTTGACTGATTAGTACCCTGTTTATACTCAAGTGTCCTCTAAACTGTAATTACACCACTACATTAAGTATGCCCGGATCAGCTTTTTTCCTGCCTATCAGCGAGTAGGATGAGGATCAGGATGAGTGTAGAGCACAAGAACAAGTGCCATCACAGCTAACACTTGAATGGCAAGGTCTGTGAAGATTGAAATGATTCCACTTCCCACTCCAGAGCACTGCCAGGGTTGGATCAGTCCACTCTGGAAGGATTAAAAGGGGGGATGCGGGACAGCTCAGTGAAGCGTTTGTCGACGGCTTGCTCTGGTCTTGCTGCAGGCTTACATTACCTCTTGCTGCGGGTAAATACGGTGGGAACATTCGCAGGCTGGTCATACCCATGTTGACCCAGATGTTGGACTGGGGGGAGCGCGTGGCCTGCTGCTGGCGGAGGAAGAGGAGGTAGCGGGGGAAGAGCTCCAGCTCTGCTTGGCCTGTCTTGCTGTCCAGAATGACCTGCAGTGGTGGAACAGAATGTTTAAAGTCTAAGAAAGGTGAGTTTTATATAATTCAGGAATGGGGCCCACTGAGCAGTCTGGATACTTATGACCAGGGTCTCTCTATCAGGTTGCTTTGCTTTCACTACAGTTTTGTAGCCCACTTAAGTCTAGACCAGACAGAAACTCACTGCTAGTTATTAGCAATGGTTCAGTTATAGTTCATGTGTTAACATGGTTACCAAATGATACCCAGATGTCAAGGATTGTTTACAAGATCCAAGTACCATCATGAGCCTGGGTTTAGCTGGAGCCTGCCAGAGACCCAGGCCGGCTCCCTGTGCAGTTGTTTAGTGCAAACCACCGTTTTAGAACAGATTTCACACCAGCCTTAATGAACGAAAACCAACCGACAAACACACCAAAGCTGGTTTGAACCTCACTTAACAGTTCAAGTGTGTGAACATGTGCTGTGAAGGGCATCCAACACATGAGCAATGTGGTGCAGTTAGACAACTTTTACAACATGAGTAGTGAAAATTAGACCTAAGTCAACAACATGTATCATTTATAACAGGCCTGGATTCAAAGCATCACTTACAGAGCCAGTCATATCCTCAGATCATTTCATTACAAAGCATCAACTGTTTGGACAAGATGTGATCAAGGTCCACCTCATGTTACACATCTTGTCAAACCAGACAAAACTTTTACAGCCCGAATACCGACTGCTGACATTTTTACCCAGTTAAACTTCTTTTTTAGAAGATTTCTTGTGATCTCAGACCTCAGCTTTTAAAGTCAAGTTTTAAAAAAAACAAACTAGTCAAAGGTAAGTTCTTGCATATTTATCAGCAAAATCAAAATTTAAAACATTTTTTATTTCAGTTTTTTCTGTCAGTGATGAATTTTTACATAGCTAACACCAATGCACAGGCCTTTTACATAATGGCATTGAAAGGCATGCCTTTTACGGCCATATCTGATTTCATGTAAGGATTTAAATTTGTGTCTTTTAAAGCACCAGTGTGTAGGATTTAGTGACATCCAGCAGTGAGGTTGCACATCACAGCTATCCTAAATTCCCTCTGTTCATCCTCCTCTTCGGAGAGTACAGGATAACCTATGGAGGCCACTAAAAACCAGCATTACGTTTTTCCATTGTGGGGTATGGTAATAAGACAGAGCATGGACACGCTACCTCTGCAAATATAGAAGGGTTACAAAAACATGATTGTTCTCATCAGGTGGTTATACACTAATGAACACATCATTATAAATGTTTATTATCATTTCTGTTAAGAAATCCCCCTATCTTACACACCAGACCTTTGATTTCATTGTTTTCCCAATCATTTCTTTTGCTGCTGATCTACTGTAAACATTCATTACGATCCACCGACAGACTTGCTGGATCAACTTTGACCTGCTGTACTTAATGTACTTGATGTAGTTGCAGTTTTCCCATTCAATTAGGACACTATTACTGATATCTGAGGAGCTCTCACTTTAAAGTCCTAAATAAAGTTGCTTAGATAATCTCAAAAAAATTCTAGCTTGTGTTAGATCAGTGTAATTGCATGTTTTATAATCAGTTTTAAAAATAAGACCTTCGTTGCAATAAAGTGCAACTATTCTGACTTGTTCAAGTCTCAAGACTGCAGCTCTGCTCTCAGGGGAAGACTATGACGTTGGTCCTGCCCAGTCCTGCATCACAGTGATAGTGTGGATCACTGGCTTGAGTGGGTGCGCTGTCTTCACTCACCGGTCGTGGCAGGCTGAGGTTGGCACCGTACCAGTGGTAGAGCGCCCGCCACACCGGCTCTGGCACCGTCTCAAAGTCTCTACCAGGCACCAGCTGCAAGGAGCGCTTCAGCCTGCCACCCTCCATGGTTAACGTAGGGGCCTAAAAGGAAACAGCACAGACATCAGCTTTTTAAATGGGTACAAAAGACACTATCTGCCTAGTTGAATTACAGATAATAGAGAGAGAGTCTCCTAATTTTATGCACAGGCTGGCAGCCTGCTATCATTACAACAAATTGTAGAGATAAGACAAAGAAAAAAGGAAACACCATCTGGTCCCTGAGAGCCTTTGCCAGCAGAGGAAAAGGGCCTCCTAGTAGGGAAATTCAGATTAATTTGTCTGTACGACAAAAGAGGAAGCTGGCAAAAAAAAAAAAGAAAAAGAAAAAATCCTCTAACACACTTTTCTTTTTTTATAAGTGCTACAGATTGCACATTCTGTAGAGATAAACAAGCTGTGAAATTTGCATTTATTGTCTTATAAAGGATTGGAACACATCTGTCTTTTAAATGGAGAGCTTTGCAGAGCAGCCGTCTGATTCCTGGGCACAGACGAGTTTGTTTCAGAAGCAAATCCAGTGGGATTGTACTGATGCTGGAGTCCTCTCTGAGACTGAGGAGCTTTACTTTTCTTGTGTATCAAACATATAAGAAAGGCACAGCAGTGAACATGGTGCATGATCCGTGCTACATGATATTCTCCTGACGGGATGTGGTTTTTCTGATGTAACTTGATGGAATTTAAACTGAAAAGTCTTTGGTCAAGAAAACAAACTGATCCACATACAACTCAAATGGTTT
This sequence comes from Acanthurus leucopareius, assembly GCA_029814765.1. Lineage (NCBI taxonomy): Eukaryota > Metazoa > Chordata > Actinopteri > Acanthuriformes > Acanthuridae > Acanthurus > Acanthurus leucopareius. Next base: position 486,410 of record JAQMCX010000053.1, on the reverse strand, counting down.
TCTCTCAGTCTGCAAAAGCTGAAGCAACATCTTATCACACTCACTCATACAATTCATCACGTATTCGGTATTTGGCAAGTTAAAGTTAAAAAATACAATACCCTTCTAACAAAATACTATTTCTAAATATCTACCTCTTATCTAATTATTTTTTAACGTTTTTCTTTGATTCATAGACTTTGCTCCACATTTTGAGATCCTCCTGTTCAGATGTAATGTAATAAAATTTCACTTGAAGAATATAGCGACCAAATCTCACAGTTACTAGTATTATCGTGAAATTGTTCAAATGTGCTGAAAATATTCAAAAAGTACTGCTACAGGTGCAATCATCTTTTTCCATTTATTTGTGCCTACAACCAAGGACGGAGCCGTGCTTGGTATACCAAGTATTCCAGGGAACATTGCTTGATCATCATCAGAACCTGAGTTACACATCTTTGTGACCACTGATAAATGTGCATATGTGGTTTCCTGGCTCCTGAGCAGGAGCAGCACATGTCCTGGTCTAAGTGGATATCATCAACAGGTCCAGGATGACCTAAGCTTCGTGTCCAGGATTATCACTGGTGATGAGAACAGTGTCTAACCTCTAGGACCCAGAGAGCCAGCAGTGTGCAAAGCCAACAAAGTCTCTTTCAGGTCAGGAGAAGAACCAAGAGCACAGCGGTGGTTTTCTATGGCCTTTGTGAGGTTATGCACCGATCCTCCTCCAGAGTCATAGTGTTAACTACAGTGACAGCTGAGGGAGAACATTTAGTGTAAACAACCTGAGCTTTGGCACGGACCCCAGGCTCTTTAACATAACAATGCACCTGCTCAGATCATACTGGATACGTGTGGTTTTCTCACCTGCAACAACAACACGCACACATACTAGTGGTAACAACGATGAGTGACTCAGGCTCCGATGATAATTCAGTGACGCTACTTAGAATACTTAGTGTTTGCACCTGCTGAATGCACATTACTGTGTAGCACCCAAAGCTGTGCAACAGAAACAGTTTAGCAAGTTTTTGATTGCACCTTTTATGTTTTCACCTTACTTGCATCAAGTATCAATTTCATCTTGACCACAAAACTGACCCTCTGGATTTCAAGTGAAGTTTGAGAGCTGCATCAAAGATAGAATGCTTTTTACTTCACAACCGTAAATAAGCTGGACAGGCTGGTGGGACAGTCCACTTCTTACTGTACTCTCACACAAATTAGACATATAAGTCTGACTTTGTTTTGCTCATAAAAAACGCAAACTGAGCAGCAGTCACATACACACACAGACACACATGCCCTTGCCTTCATGGGGTCAGTGGTGACCAGAGACTGGTTGTCGATGGCTCCAGGTCTTTGTGCTGCCAGCTGGGAGGGGAGGTGGCCGTTGGCTCCAGAAAAACACTGATTGTTGTTGTCCGATACGTTGTGCTGACGGGCAAAACAGCTCTCTGTGGCAGAGGGAGCTACCTGGGGGCTCAGGGCTGCTGGGACAGGAGGAATAAGAGTGAGCAACCAGGTCACACATACAGGAGGGACAAATTAGAGATAACACAGTAACACAAACAGAAAGTCTTTAATTTATATTAGCCGAGATGTTTCATATATTTTTTATAACTTTTAATATGTTTATTTTTCATTTTTCTAATGAAGAACTTCTAATGTAGACCTTTTTAGGATGGACTATGCTCATGGAGCGTCATGGAGCTAAAATAAATCTCTTTGTTCACTCTGAAAGCAACGTGGTTGATGGGTTGTTGATCCTGATGGTTAAAAGAAAGAGCTCTTATCTCTGTCATTGGGTGAAGTTCTGACATACAGTTTATTACGCTATAAATTCTAAAATATCAACTGCTATTCAACTAAGGGCAGAGTCCTTATCAGCCATTAGCTATCATGAACAGCTAAAGGTCAGTCATAAATCAGGGTAAAAACTATAAACTACATTCTCAAATGAAAAACAGTTCTCAAATAATGACTAGTTTCTAATAAAAGCCTGTACTGAGAAGGTTGTATACCTCTACTATAGTGGCTAACATGGTAAATTTAGTATAATGTACATATCCACAGCAGTAATTCTATCAGTGAAGTCATACTCATTCATGCACTTAAAGATTCTCTTTTTATTGAGGTGCTCTGCATGAAATAAACTTTTTGAATGCAAGACAACAAGTGAATTAACAAGTGTGATCATTACAGATGGGTCCTGGATTAATGGGGGGGCTCAGGTGGGCCCTCCAACTTTTTAATAAACTGCCTAAATAGTATTGGGTCAAAATAAATACTCATACAATCTTTAAATATTATTTTTGAGTCACATTAAAGCACTTTATATTTATATTCACAATTTTCCGTGACATGTGTTTAAAAACCATTTTAGTTTACTTCCCAGTGTTGAAAAAATTATTTGTTCGGGAGCTTGTATAATGAGGTGTGGTCAGATAGGCTGATGGTGTACTGCTATCTTAAGGCAGCAGAAAGTGTCTGCGCCATGGACCGACAAAAGGCTGGTCTAAAGTCATAGCACAGAGTCTTTCTGCTTTTTTAAGGGCGTGTCATTCAGATAACAAGATGTGCCACCCACACAGGCTGGTTAACAGTGCCTGAGCACTCTGCTTTCATCATTACAGAGGCTGTTTTCAGTTGTTTCAAAATGTCTGAAAAATTTCGCTGTGGCACATCACAGGAGCAAAACTAAATACTGCAGCTTAACACTTGATAGGACAGAAAAACTCTCCAGAAAAACAAAATAAAACCTCTGATGTCTGAAAATTTGTTTACACATCTTTGAAAGAGCACCAGAGGTTTTTAGAACAAAGGCTGTATCACTCAGATCATTTCTTTGTATGAGTCTGAGCTCTGTGACTGTTTGGATCTTTAGAGAAACACAACACATTTACCAACATACAGTCCTGATCGATCCTGTCCAAGTGTCGGGAGATTTAAATAATTAATGAAGTTAATCTGCCGCCCCTCCTTCATAATGTGCTCTTGCACTCATAGTGTGCAGATGTTCTAATTGTTTCTGCTGCTGCAGGTGATGTCATTAACATTTTTCTTCCTTTCTTCCAAAACTATTTGCTATTAATCATAATGATAATTTTTAATGACTCATCCAGCCTGATCCGCTCATTGCTATCACAAACACAGGGACGTGCATCAGTGCTCCCCCTCCTCAGTTACTTGTGAATTTGCTTACATGCAGTCAAAATGTTGTTGGGTCCAGCAGTCAAATACAAAACATGTGTCCCTTGCTGAATACAAGCACTACAGTTAAAGAGCACTTTGGGGGCAATGGAGGAGTTAATGGTGGTGGGGGGGCTTGGCTGATCACCTTGTCTCTGGCGCTGGCAAGTCACACAGCAGGCCTGATTACAGATACGCAATTTTTGCAACGATGCTAGAAGCTGTTGTCTTCTTGTTTTTAAATCCTATCTACGGTAACATGCAGCGTGTTAACTGACCGGTCTCTGTAGCCTCTGAGGCACTGGACACAGCATCAGGTGATCTCTCCTCAGTGGGGCTGACTGAGCTGAAAGTTCCCAGTCCTCCCAGTCTGTCTGGTAGGATGGGCTCTATAGTGGCTGTGGCCATAGGAGTTCGAAATGAGCTCAGGATGGACGGCTGCTCCACCACGATGCCCTTATGCTCCTGGACAGGAATATAACAGCAGGGTCATTGTTGAAAGTCAATCTGACGTTACTGTGGTGTTTGCTTTCAGAATAATCACTGCTTCGGTCCCAGTGTGACTTTACTGGGCAAAAGCAGTGACACCTCTGATCTTAGAAATGGATATGGATGTTTCTGAGGGTGGGATAAATGAAAAATAACAAGTCTCTTCAAACAAGAGACAGCATTCAACAATACAGTTGACACAGACACAAGACATTTCCATGTGTGACATGATTTTCAAATTAGTGAATTCATAGTACATATGTAATGTGACATTTATGTTCTGTGTGAATTGAAAATGATCCCTTTTAAGTCTATACATAATAAGGTAGGGCCTTGTGAAAGAACCATAAAAGAAAGACTGCTGGTACTAGCCCAGTTTAGGTTTTCTGAGAATCAAAATGGCCTGAGAGTGAGGCCTCAAGCGGAGTCTGTACTGATGCAATAACAAAATAAAATGTGTAAAGCATCATATTTGTGTTGACAGTAGGCTCTGAGATGAAATGTGTTTAAGATGCAGTCATGCTTACTTGTCCTACATCAAACCTGAACATTACTTTAAATGGTATCTCTATGGAGAAACACATACGTTGTGATGTAAGAGTTACTGTGAATGCCTGTTTAGAAAGGTTATGTGGTGTCAATATGAGTGGCTGTTTACATTCAAACATTATTCTGCCTTTATATTGACTTACATATTTGACATAGTCCTTCCACTGCTGCCACCACAGCATGGAAATGAGGAACCAGTTCTGACCTTGCTGCAGCCCATGTCTGCTCTCCCTCTCTAACCAACCCCTACACACACAGACAGAAATAAAAACACAAATGAATGAAACACATTTCTTTAGTCCAACAGCACATTCCTAGAACTTGTACACAATAACATGACGGATCTTAATCTGGTAGGTGTGTACCTGATGATTTGTCCTTCCTCCTCAGGAGTACCTGGTCTGAGCCCCAGGACTATGTGGCAGACCTGAACAAGAAAAATAACCACAAAGATGTAAAAGCATAGAAAACAACTGTGAGTGAATGCTATATTCAAACATTAATATAATTTATACAGCTGCAGAAGATGAATGTTCTGACCTGGAAAAGCAGGTTTAAGAACTCATTGGCTAAAGCGCTCTTCACACTCCAGATCTGGTAGTCCTCCAGAGTCAGGTGACCCAGCTGGTAAGGAGTCAAACAACACAAAGGTCAGCATGTTCTCCAAATACACACTGCTTTGAGACCTTGAAAAGGATAGAAGAAAGTCTATTCATCTGATATAACAATTGTAGATATAAATAGCTCAGGAGGAGACAGGTGACTGAAAGGCTGCTGCAGGTGTGCTGGGCAGCTCTCAGTCACAATATCTGGAACTATGTGAAAGTGAATGTAGTTGATGTTAGAGGTGAGAGTTGAGTGTTGTGGTGAATCAAAGATACAGAATTAAATTACATTATGTGAAAGATGTCAAGTGATCAACCTCCAGATATCTACATCAAAAGTAATCATCAGTCAGACTACCAGGGGCACGAAGCCTGCGTTGAAGCTGACATTTTGCTTGTCACTAAAGGTTGCGTCTCACCTTGGTTGTATCATGCATCTTCAGAATACCCTCTACTATGTCCGACACACTACTGTGCAGCTCCTGCAATGCAACAAAATATATTAGCATGAAGTTGCAAAAACCAAGCAAGTTATCTTCAGCTACTGCTGTGAAAAAAAATTTGCAACATTTTAGACAGCACAGCATTTTCATCAGCCAACATTACTTTTCAATAAATTGTCAAAAAATCCTAACCATGCATATGCCTGATTTGAGATCAACTTGCTTGTGACTAACTGTTAACTATTTTAGGAAATAGTCTTAAAATAGTCCTGGAATAAGATGTGAAGGCTGATATTAGTTCTATGACTCTGCAAACACAGAGCCAGTATTTGTTGACATGGTTTAGCATTAGGATCACAGCTATGAAGGGGACAGGGGGCTCTGGCATGGTTACTGTGTGCATATATGTGTGAACTTACAGGGAGTGTGTCTGTGCGATTGTCCTTCCACACCTCAAGTAAGGCCACCACCATTTCATGGAGTTCATCTCGGGACAGAACCCCATCACGGTCCACATCAAACACCTTGAAGCAAACTGACAGTAATTGACAGAGATGGAGTGGTGAAATTCAAATATGGACATGATGCACAATACTGGTTTCTACGGCAAACAAAACCATCACCACGCTGTTACCAGTCTGTTAGCAGGAAATTTACTACATTTCCATTTCTGACTGTCTGAATGTAATTTCATGCATCATAACAACTGTGCGCTAATGATCTACAGAACCAATCAACACTTTCCAAAAACATTTTTCACTCCAACTAACATTTAAACTCCTCATAAAAGCTACAAAGAAGAATTTCTAATGATGAAAAGGCTCGGTACGAATATGTGAAGCCTCTGGGATCTATTTATCTGTAATGATTTGAAACCGCAGCATGGCTTACATTTCTGCCTTTCAGCAATGGGCCCCCTGCAGCACGCAGAGAGTCCACAAGAGATCTCTTTAAAGTCGATGTGATTGTCCCGATTCTCATCAAAGGCATGAAACAAGCCTGGAAAACAACATCAATAACACATACAATATTTTCATAAAGAGCAAGTCTTTTAAGAGGGTTGTATTCGCTTGGGGGGGGGGGGTTGATTTCAAAAGCCTCAAGATCTACGCAGGGCAGTGATGATACTATTAAAAGATTTATACAATTGACATCATCTGACATATGAAGCAAACCGGTAAATGTTGGCTTACCTTCACTCAGAGAGGCATGGATGGGAGGAGAGACCAGTGGGACAAAGGTTTCCAAGTCAAAGCGGCCGGTTCTGGACTGAGCTTTCAGCAGCCAGTAACGCTTCTCCAAGTCTATAATGTCTGACTCCTCCACTGCAGGAAAAAAAAACAGGATCAGTTCTGATTATAAAGTTTATTAGTGTTATTAAAAAATGTATTAAAAAAAAAAAGAAAACTGAACCACTAGAATAATCTCTTAAGCTTTAAGTTATTTATTAGTTTAAGGCTTACACTGCAAATAAATAAAGCTTACTGACACAAGAAAACAATATTGTAATGTAATACTTTAAAAAAAAAAGGGTGGTGTTATTGGTATTTTATACCAAGAAAACATATGTATATGTTGTGGCCCATAATGTAAGGACAGAGGTGAGTTCTAGTAGCAACAACAAATGAATTTTAATTAATTCATACAGCTAACACCCAGGTCCCACTGTATTCTCTATTTTAGGTAGGTAATATAAAGTAAACTTAGACATTTATTTCTATTATCAGATAATAGAAACTGACCATCACTAATTTTTTTTCAACCAACAGTCAAAAACCCTGAAATTCAGTTAAGAATCATTATTAAAAAAAATTCCTCGATTATGAAATTCAAACTTATTGAATTTTATGTGCCTTAGTAGCTAAGTTGTAGAGCAGCACGGTGGCTCTGTGGTTAGCACAGTTGCCTCACAGCAAGAGGGTCCTAGGTTCTGTTACCAGGGTTAGGGTTAACCCTTCTGTGTGGAGTTTGATGTGGAGTTTGCACTTTCTTGCACTCAAGAAAGTCACATGTGCACATCAAAAACATGTACAAATAGTTAAATTCTCCAGTCAGTTTCCTTGCCAGTGCTTGACCATAGCGCCAGCTTACAGCTTGAGTTGGTCCCAAGAGCACTGTACAGCTCCTGTCCATGGCTCCTCGTGGATGCGCTAAATGCACATTACATGTTAAGATTCACACTGTATATGTTGTGATGTAATAATGTCATAAATAATAATTCATGTGTTAATGTAGAACGATAACACAGGTATTATGCATTAAAATGGAGGTAAGTGTCCACTTAAAGTTGTACTGCATAATGAATGGTTCCTAAGTTCAGAGCAGAAAAATAAAATGTTAGCAACAGTGTGTTTTTTTCAAAGACTGATGAGTGAAGAGTTGTTATGGGAGTGTGGGTGTAAGGAGAACAACAGTAACACCCCCCGCTGAAATACACTCTTTGTTACTTCAGTCTGATCTATCAGCAAAATGAACTGTGAATATGTAAAGGTTTCCATCAACTACATTTCCATAAATATAATCAGGAGGATGTTATAAGCATACATGGCTTATGGGGCATTTCATTTTCTCCTACAATTGTCATTTGTCTCACTGCTTTAGTGAACTCTTTTATCTCAATTTAATTCATGTAAACCCTGTGCTGTTTTAAGAACTGATTGGATAAGTTAATTTACAAATAAGATAATGGACAAAAAATCAACTACTTTGATTATGGTTTTTATTCGAGTCCTTTAAGCATATATGCCAAACACTAATCAGTTTATAAAGGTCTTATGATGCGATAACAAACAAAATGAAGTGGTATTATTTATTTGAAAATGAACATGTGCATGTAACCTAGAGTAAACATGATAATGGTCTTGATAGCACAGGGGTTATGTAATGGCCACTGGGTGGAATGCTGTTTGACTTAACTCAAATTAAGTGATTCAGATCAGACCAATATAGCACATGTACCTCTGCCAGGGTCAGCGAAGGAGCCACCCTCCTTCAACAAGCTAATCCACAGCTTATGGTAATAGGATTCAGCAGCTAGCTAGCTAGCCTTTGGTACGAAGCCAATACATATGACAGGTGTCAAAACACAGACATACAAATCAAATGGCAGTCTGTTCCTGGCGCAAAGCGGACTACAGCGTCCCAATGGGCCCATTTGTTGTAAAACAGCTTCCTGAAAGCTTGTTTTTAGCAGCTACTGACTATGGTTTCCAGGCAGATGGAATGATGATGGTTGTGGTTGGCTGCTGGTAAAACAGCGGCCTGGAAAATGAATTGTCTTAGAAGGGTGTCACTCTGTCATCCAGGGTTAAGATCCCATGTCCCTTGTCAGAAGAGAACATCAGGACAGTTGACCCTGGCCTTACTAGAAAGCCCTCAGTCACCTTTTTACTGCCACTGTGAAACTCTCCTTTTTGTCTCAGACTAATTTAAACAGACTAAAAGGGAGCACTGAGTACAAAATCAATGATTTACAACCTGAAGGGGTCTATATGGAGAAGGCATGGAGGAAATATTATGAAACTGATAAATTATTGAGGATTATGGACTAAGGCAGGGAGTAAGCGCTGGAGACTCACAGAGACTCATGGAGACAGCCTTCATGGAGAAAGCTTAGTTGGACATTGCTAAGTCAATAAATACTTGTGTTGGTCATGCTGAACATACTTCATGACAGCTGTGCTACCATCTGACTGCTAATCTATAAAACTCATTACCCTAACTATGGATCGCCTCTTGCAGATCTACCATCCATCCATCTCAGGATTGCTTCCTCCACTACACACATCAGCACCTGAGGTTACATCAGTGTCATTCTTAGGATTCAAAAGCCTTGTAAATTAAGGCAGACTTTAAAAGTTTTTGTGTTTGGGAGATGATGCTAAAAATGTAAGGATCTTCAATGCATTAGTGATGAATAAACAAAAAGACTTACCCTACTGAAAAGCAACTGAGTTGGACTGACTTTTCAGTCACACATCTGTGAGCAAACATCGCTAATGTGGATTTCTTGAAAAGCGCATATGCCTCACAAGTGGGACTACGCATCCATTGAGTATCTTCAATACTAGTGCTGATACAGTACAATAATGACACCAAACAGAGAGTACTCAAACGTTGTCACAGTCATTCAAAAATTACTAAATAAAATACAATGCAAACTGGCAATTTTTTAAGACGAGTCTGGAACTATCTGATCCAAAAATAAGAAGACACAAGAACAGATGTTTGATGTAAGCTTTGATATTAGACAGTTTTCTATGCTAAGTTCTCTGAATGCATCTCAGTTGTTAACAGAACTGTTTTGGGCCAAAAGTCACAAGTCAAACATTGAAAGGTAAAAATTCCCTTTATCTCTCGTTAAACCAGTGATTAAACTAATTAGATAAAGCTGCTTTTTCTGTTAATGCCATTTCAGTGGTTGAAAATCTGAACAAGACCTTAGAGAAATTGTTTAAACAATGGTCGGCAAGATGTGACCAGGAATGACAAACACAATTACAACAAAGATTAAAGCACAGTACTGGTCACATATGATTTTTTCAATTTACTAAATCTGTCTTGATGGCAGGTGCCTTGTCTGGTACCCACCTAGAGGCGCGACTCTCTCCGAGTGGCAGCAGAGATACCATACCATTATCCAGCGAACATCCTTAGAGAGATGCTGCCACAGCCAGCATGTGCCACAGCAAACTCCCCTGTAATAACTGCTCACAGAGACTACGTCATCCTGTCCAGAGGGCTCTTATTCCCATAGATCTCTACACTTATAATACTGTGACAGTGTCAAAGGCTAGCAAGTTAGCAGACAATTCACTGTGCTAAGCTTCGCCATGAGTCAAGCTTCACGTTCTTGTTCTGGAAAGAGTCATGAAGCAGAGTGTGTCAGTCACTCTCTCTCTCCAATACACAAACACACACATACAGAGACGCAAAGTTAAGAGGATAAGCTGGGAGAAGGCAGATTAAAGGCAGCCTCAGGTTCTCTTGACAAGACAGTTTCTTTCCAGCCCTCTGTTCTTAATTGGCAAAATAAAGCCTGTCTAAAATTACTTGGCTATTAACTTTAAGAAATTTTATCACTGCATGAAGATGTATCACTCGACATATGTCAGTAAGCAAAAACTTTAAAACCACAGAGGGGTTAAGATAATGACACTGATCCTCAAACTACAAATCAATGATCCACCTGGAAACCTGGAGTCCCACTTTGACGGGCACCACCGACTCAGATAGAGTTGTAAGCACACCCCCTCATGACAATGGCACTTCTGATAGCTTAGGCCTGCCAGACCAAAAGGAATGGCCTGAGAAAAGGGAAAACAGCTCAAGGGTTGGACCTTTCCTCTTGATTCCCAAGATACCAATCTGATCAGACATCCATGCAACAAGCTGAAACAAGTCTGATCCATGGAGGCCCCACTTCACAACCCACAGGACCCACAGCTATCTGCCACCAACGCCCTGGTGCCGGACACCAAAGGACACCATCAGTGTGCCATTTCAATGCCTAACGGTCCAGAGCTGTTTTGGTAGCAGAAGGGCCTACACATCATGAGGCAGGCGGTTTTAAAGTTGTGGCTGATGAGTGTATATCACAACACAACTTCACCTAGAAACTACATTTGCAAAGTCCTAACAAAAAAAAACAACCAAAAAGCGACAGAATGTGCAAGACACAATTCACAAATATTTGAACTAAAGTACTAGATAACCAAAACTCCTCAGATAATGTGCCTTTGGAAGCACGTTGTTGTTAGTCCGGGTAATTTGGAAATTAGGCATTTTAAATTTTTCAAATGCTACTAACACAATACCTGAGTTTTGGTATAGATTTGATACTTTTTTCTCTCCTGATATTAGTTTCAAAAGTTTCATAATGTGGATTGGTCAGGTCATGGCCAAAACCTTCTCTGCCAAATGAGATCTGTATCAGCAGTGATGCTCATCTGGTTTCTTGCTGCATTCCCAACACCCTCTCTGTAAAGAATTGCTTTTTAGTGAGTCTTTGATTCTGTGCATTTTCCACTTTCCAATTGATGCAGTTTTCATATAAAAGGACAGGGACATCATAAAATTAGAATTTAAGCTCCAGGGTTAACCAACTGTAGGCAGAGTGAGTTGTATGAATTTGTAGGTAAGATGTTTTTGGTTTGTTTTTTAAGTATTATTTTGTTGCTGCTAAAGTAATGGTGTGACAGGAAGACAAGAATCAAGAAAGAAAGGTTTATGTAATGCAATGCAATGCAATTTTTGATTTTGCAAGTATTGCACACATATGCACACATGCAGGCATACACCCACACATGCACGCACACACACATGCACACAAGCACACACACACGCAAGCACACACACACACACACGCGCACACAATCAGGAAACCTACTGTACTTTTCTGTATGTCTACTATGTAACAGTGAGTTCCAAAGTTGCAAAATGGCTTCAGCAGCTTTGAACTGGTTGTGTTTTACAGTCAAAAAACTGCAACTTGGGTTCACAGGTGCCATTTCGGACCCATTACCTCCAGTGGTTTCCTCACTCAAGTAATTTTATGGTCATTTTCTGCCCTGGTTGGAACTATGCAACAGCAATTTACATGTAAATGCCTTAAAAGGGAGCTCTGCTGCCAAAGACTCCAAACAAATCCAGTATTTCTACTGATGGCAAAGTTAATTCAAAAAAAGACATAAGAAAGAAAGAAAGAAAGAAAGAAAGAAAGAAAGAAAGAAAGAAAGAAAGACAAATACATTTGGAATTTATATACTTCAGATTCACTTGCTGCAACCTGATTTTCTCCAGATCAATCATTCCGTTTAGCAGCTGAATAATATTCAGTGCTTAAAGCAATATAACACATTTATCAATAACATGAGGAAAGAATGACAAAAATCACTCAAATTCTTCAGTAGCTTAAATTCAGCCTTGGTACTTAATGTTGTCAGTGCTTTAAATAAAAAAAAAAAAATTCTACCTACAGGCATCTACCTTAACTGCATGTTGCATAGAGGTGATAGAAAGGAAATAGAGTAGAAGGGAAGAGAGGGAGCGACAGACCGTGGTGAAGGAGAGATGGAATAATCAAACAGGAAGAATGAGTGAAAGGAGGAGAGTGAATGAATCAGGGTGATAAGTCGTGCCTGTTAGTCATTTCCCAGGGCACTCACTGAAACTGATAGGGGGAAAACAGTGGTGCAGTGCAATAACTTTATCCATGCTTTCACAACTGTTATGAGCCATTGTGGAATTTCGCACGACATATGCATCTGTTCAAATATGTGCTTCACATTACAAAGACATGGTAAATGAAGCACACACTTGGACTGCAGTGTACCTGCATGTCTCGGATAAAGCAAAATGTAAGCCCTTACACTAGATTCACACTCTTATGATGAATCACACTCATTATTCTGTTGCCCTAAGTTCATCTTTTTTTAACAGAAAAACTGTTTTCATTCATTCTGATTGGTGTTAAGCCACTGTCAGTGCAACTCAGCACTTCCTACACAAATGTTTTCACATTAAAAGTGCTCCAACAGCTTCAAGGGCATTGACTTTCCCTGCAAAAAATGTGGAGTATGTTTCACAGTAACACGAAACCAAGCTAAATATGGCAATGGAATAGCATTAAAGAAGTGGGTGGAATGAATAAATTAATGAGAATGATAACTTATGCAATTCAGAGAAGATTAGTGACTATGAAATTATTTTGTTGTTTTTGTTCTGATATAATTAGTCCTCCGGAAATGTATATTATGCTGATTTATGTAAGACACTACACTAAAGGTATGCCAAACATATATCAGTGACTGGCCAATATCTGATCATGGGCTTCAACTCTGGAATTTATGACGGCCGCCACACATATTATCCGGGCAGGTTATCAAAAAGACTGAGTATGAACATGAACATGAATAACTAAACACACATGCCCATATGGACATACAACACATGCAAGCACACGCATTCAGAGGGTTTTGGAGCTTACAGTGTGTGACGCCAGCCAGGGTCTGGTAGAAGGTGGGCGTGTCGCTGTCGTCTGTGAGCGTGACACACACTCCTCCTGACAGGAGCCATCTGGACAAAGTGAAGGCCTCCTTGTTCTGTAGGAGCCAGTTTCTGAAGCGCTCATAGTTCACCTTGTCACCCTGCCACGACATAAAAACAAACTGTTTATGTGTCAAAGCAAAAGATGGTCAACGTCCGTCAGAAGTGTGTATATGCTGTTAGTGTCACAGTAGACTCTGGGAACCATTCATGGATCTCAATAACTTAAGCTTTTTAGTCTTGAATAATGACCTTCAGTATTTGAATCAGGTTGTGATTCAAAAGTAAGTTTTAAATTGATCTTAATTTAGCATCAGAGGGATTCCAACATTAAAGACTTCATGTGCAACAATTTAGCACCAATGACGGTACAATCCTTAAAACCTCTAATGACTTTGTTCCAGTGTGGCTAAAAAATATGGTCAAATCTGCTTCAAATTATTTGACCCAATCTTAATTCTTGGGTTACAATACAAAGACAATGTACAAGTCTTATGTGGAGACCAGTAAGGACTGGTCTCCACACAGCCTGGATTCAGCTTCCAGCATGTAAGCAGCAGTTTCATTATTCTTATTCAACTTTCATTTTGCTACTTTACTCTGCTAGCATGGTTTTAACTAGACACTAATCCTCTACTCACAGCACTAATTGAACCTCAATATGAATTGCTGTGCAACTGGTCCTGAAATGTTAAGTTTAAAGGAGTCTGATTGGATCCAGGCCAAAAGCCCCTGGACTGGACATCCCCTATGAACAGAGTGTGGGAGCATCCCATGGTGTTTGCAGGGGGTTTTTTGTGGTTGACTGGGGCATGAACACTGCTTTCACAATCCAATAACCAGTACAATAACTCACTGTAATGACAACCTTTGTATCATCTCTGTGGCTTTATGTGTAAAACTTTAACAATAGCAGTTTTATGAGACTGTGATAAACACCTCAGTAATGATGAAAACAAACTCGGTGATACGAGCCAAGAAGTGTGGGTGATACGCAAGATATCACTCTGCAGCTCACTTTGTATTGTTACTATCAAGTCCATTTGACTGATATGATTGCAAACATTCATGTGTGCATTCATGTGGTGATGGACGGGCTGTGGTCGCTGACCTCACTGAAGCACTTCTTGAGGGAAGCTGGGACCTCTCCATCCAGGACCTGCAGAACTGCCTCTATATCCTCCCTCGCAGCATATCCCCCCAAATCACTGGCAAACAGGCTGAAGAGGTCTGTAAGTAGGTACACATATAAACAAGCACATGCATGCACGCACACACACAAACACACAGTGTCAGAAGAGAGTTAAGCTCTATCACAGGACGGCAGGCTTCTTTCAGAGGCTACAATGTCAATTCCCTCCTGATGGATTAGACTGCCTGTAACACATCAACCACAACTATCAGAATAAGAATGAGGAAGACACAGAGAGGAGGGAGAGAGACAAACAGACAGAGAGGGGTGATGAAGCTAAAAGAGTAGCAGGAAAGAAATATGGACATGAAAAACACTGTAATACCATTGCGATTGATAATGCTGAAAAAATGTGTTCCTCTAGGAGGGAAATTGTGTTAATTTTTCAATTTTCACATCAAATTAAATACCAGTGAAGTCTTAGGGTTGAAATAAAGTCAAAGCATGTATATATGAACGCATAAGTAAACACAACTTGCATGGTGCATTTTGCCACAAATCATTCAGTTACGGAGGCTATAATTCTGTCCCATGCTCCTTTAAGGGCAAGTGAAAAATCAAGATTATGTTTGTTGCTGACAGTGTTGGATTGTTGAACAGATTGGACTTGCATTGCATCGCAGTAAAACATGCATGTCACATTGAGACTATGAACATGGGATTGTTTTTTTGTTTTTTTTTAAAGCAAAGTTTCCTTTGGTTATTTCTATGATTTCAACATGGATTTGTTGCTCAAAATGAAGCATCATCAGGAAAAAAAATGCGTGTTTCCTGGACACATCAACAGTAAGCTCACAAAATCTGTTCACATTTTATTCCATTAGGGACACAGGTGACCAACATCACTGAGACATCTCTAATACAGCTTTAAACCAGTTACTGTAACCTGCAATAAGTTCACTTTCAAATGCCCCCAGTGTCCTAGTGACATCGGTTTGAAATATTTATTATGTGATTTCAAATGTCTGTCACCGCAGTATTTTCAGCAGAGCATTGGATTAAACCATGCGATGGGACTACTAGGACATGAGCTTACACTGAGGAAGACTAAGCATTTTCTGCAGAGGAGTTCCTGTGATGATGATAATGATGATGCTGATGATGATGATGATGATGATGATGATGATGATGATGATATTTGCAGATTGTGGTTGGAGGTGTAGTTCTGACACCATATGAATAATTTTGCTGAAGAAAGATCTTTCTTCAAGACATTTTACAGGTTGCTCTTGTTTGAAAAAGGTTTAAGCAGTGACAGATTTGAGAAAGCACAGAACAGTGTCAACACAGACTCCCTGTTAACTCATCAGAAACTACTTACACTTGGCCTTCTCCTCATCGCGTCCCCGTGTCAGAAGCACCAGACCCACGATCAGATTGTTGAAGTGCAGCCCTTTAGATGAGCCTCCAAATGAGGTGTAGATCACCTTAAAAACGTAAAACACAGAGTACAATGTTAAAATACGGACAACTATGTATCATCTCATGTTCACAGTGTCTGCAGCACAGACAACACCTCAGCAGAGGTCTTTCTTTTAAAGAACTGACGACAACTCAGCAACAGATTTGACCAAAAGTCATTAAGTGTAACCAGTGAATCTGATTACAACATTTTGTCACCTTAATGCCATGTAATTGTGTTTCACAGAAAACAAATGGGATTGATATGACAATGTTTACACCTGCAAAAATCTACTGCAGTTCATTAAAGCAGCCATGCAGTTAAGACAACCTTTGTGCAGATGTTTAATTAACAGGAGGCCCATTATGAAGTAATGCTGAACATGTGCGACGACATGTCTCATTTCCCAAACATAATTTACACTTCAATAGCACAACAGTGGGCACACTGGCAGATGTGTAATGACTTGGGCTAACACATTATACCAATTCTGTGTTTGTGGGTACACATGCTTGATGAAATTGCGAGTCATGCAGGTTTGTCTTTGTTTGAGACATGGTCAAGGTCCCAACATAATATTGTGTTTCAGTTTGAGCAAATTCTTTTTCCAACCCACACAAAAAGAAACATTTGCCCATTTGCAACCAACAGTGACTGAAGTCACAGTCAAGGACAAAAAGACGAAAGAGAAAGCTAGAGAAGGTGCAAAAGACAGTGAGCGGGCAAAAAAACCAAAGTCTCTGAAACTTCTCTTCGTTTGGTTCTGTTCATTGTGGTTATTTCTGAAATAAAAAACAGCTGCTCTTTTGTTTTTCGAGCATTTAAATTGTTTTTTGCTTTTTAACATCTGCATACTGAATACACATCTGTAACTCTGTGGGAATTGGTCTTGCTGATTAAAGAGAATTGTAAAACTATATTAAGATGCTATTGCTGTAGTCACATTATACATACCAATTCAGAGTGATCAAAATGATTTTTTTGAGGAGACAATTTAGGCTATAGAGGGTTATGTTTGCCAACTCCTCCACAGTGGCTGCTACTTGCTGGTAGCACTTCAGCTCCACCCAGGCAAAACTCAGTGGGACAGATTATGATTCTCTGACTTTTAAAAACTGACGACATGGTGAAAAAAATAACCTCAATGAAAGGTTCAGTGTTTTTTGGAGAAAATAACAATTGGTGAGGTGTCATGTTGGTCCAGTGGTTAGGACACATCACGTCTCTAGCGCACTTCCCAGCTTTGTTCCATGTTATTTCCCACTTCTTTTCTCCTCATTAAACAATGGACTGCAAACCTACCTACTGTATGAGGCATTGCAGTCTATGCTAAGTTATTTAATCACTCTACAAGGTTCATTTGTTAATATAAAGAACAAGACACAGTTGAATACTCTGGTAAGTTGACTTTTATGTCAATATCCTTGTGCACCACTTTTCCTAAAGTCAAGAGTGATCTTCTGAACTCGAACATTTCATCGCATTGTTCCTGGATGAAGCCTTTGTGGAGGTCTAAATAATATAGAAATAAATAATTTTTTTACATGAGATGATGATGTATCTGTGTCTGATATTGTCTTTAGAATCATACTGGAGATTGCTTCTGTGGCCACTGTGTGTGCAGCGTAAGCTAAATTATGCAATACAAAAGTAAATACATTCATCATAACCATCAATACAAAATTATTTCTAACAGGCTCAAAAATCAAAGTCAGCTCAGCCCTTTTTTAAAGTCAGAGGTCAAACCAAGGGGAAGCTGTTGTCACCTAGCAAAGCCGCACTCAGCCCATGAAAGACAAGATAACAGCAGTGTGTGCAAATGCATCAAGTTATCTGGACTTCATGCAAGCTGTGGAGAAGTGACTGTGCAGTCAGCGAGCTAATGAAGTGTGTCCATGTCAGTGGGTCACACACGGCAGAGGAGCTTCACTTGCGGTTTTAAAAAAAGGAAGTCAAAGTGTGTCATTGCATGCAAAGTTCTAAATCCAACACCAAACTTCCCCAATCTGCTGAATTCTAATCATCTCAACAATCTGTGGCAGATAAGCAGTTCATTCAGGCTCATCATCCCACTCAGATGCAAATGGAACGACAGCAGTGGGAAACACGGCCTATGACATCAGCAGACTCCAAAAATCATCACCATATCATTTTGCATATTAATCTGCTGGGCAATATTTTAAATAACTAAACCTACATCTGCAATCAGTCTTCTTTGGTTTTAATTTTTGCTTCCATGCTCATTTAAGTTTGATATACCTCCTACTGTATGTTTTTATGTTTAACGTTTTCTTCTTATCTGAACTTATTGTTGCCCTGCTGTGGCAACGACCAATTTCTTCTCTGGTAATCAATCATGCTAACTGTATCAAATCTTCAGTTTCTAAACTTAAACTTGTTCCTCATTATGTAAATAAGCGTATTGATAGGTAGGAATCATACTATCAACAGATTGGTATGCATAAAACATTAAATGAAAATAGAGGCCTGACAATCTCTGAGAGCGAGTAAATGTGAGAGTTCAATGTATGCAATGAGCCTGCAGTAGCTTGTGGATTCACTCAGAGACATTTGACTGACAAACACCACAGAGTGGCTGACTGCATCGACTAACGCCACCAAGACACAGACATGAAGATACAGTCTGATTTACTTTCACGACCATTGTACTATGGTTATTTGTATCCTTTGATTCAAATTATTTTTGGTGTATACTACGTGATACAAAACTAGCAATGCCAAATGTGAGGTTCTCAAATAAATCAAGAATATAAAATAGATATGGGACATTGGCTGAGATCAGGGGAACTCTACCTAAAAGTCAATCATTTTTGTCAAGTGTGAGAAAATCGTTTCTGGTGATGTTATCAATAGAGGTTCAACCATTAAATTAACACAAAATAGTTAACTCAATCCATCACACCCTTAGTTACTTAATCTTTCCAAACCAATTTCCCACAGAGTCAGACTGGAAGAAACAAATTTCAAACAAAAACAGATAGCCTCTAATGTAGTTCACTGAGCCATACTTCTTGTCAGTTTACCTGCACATTTACTTTTCTGGTGGGATGGCAGCAGTGAATCTTTAAAAATCGAAGTTTAGGTCAATTTTCTGAAAATTTTATATATGTATATTTTGTGAATCAGGCTCCTAGCCATGCTACACTATTTTGAGACAAGCACAATATTTAGCATAATCATTTCAGCATATTTAGGGTTTTATAAACTGCTTGTAGAATCCCCCTTTAAATTCTGTGGAAACCCCTTAATATGTAAACTACGTCATTTATTGGCACTATTCTGTCCCCAAGCCCAGTGATTTTAGGACATTTACAGTCATTGCTGAAACTGAAGTGTGAAACCGAAAAGAGAACAACTACTGAAGCCATTTAAAGCTTGTGATTGTACTCCATTGTGTTTACATAAGGTAACTTTCAGAAATTTCACACAATGCTTTGAAGATGCAGACAGGTTAAGGGGTTTTCTTACATGGCATTGTATTGCTAAACAGAGGTAAGGAAAACAAGCTGGATAGTCTTTTATACTGAATAACAAACAGTAAGTCACATATTTGCTTTCCAATCTGTTATGAGCTCACAGTTTGTGTATATACTGTCAATAATAAAAGAGAATAAACAAGCATGTTTTCAGAGCAAATATCCTCATTTATAGCTCTGATGACGTTCAGTCGATGGAGAGAACTGTCATGCTGCTCGAAAACTTCCCAACAGGTATTCAGTTTGGCTAAGATATGGTGACTGTGAAGGCTACAGTGCATGACTCACATCATTTTATATGAAACCATTCATTCAACTCAGCATGGATTCACCAGCATTTGTTACATCACTCGACTCATTAACTACCTTAATTTATCATCCGTCTATAGCCACGCATGGCAGTGTGTTTCAATAATTGTGTCATGAGATCTGCATTGTTTGTCTCAATCGAGGTACATCCTGGGCAGAGAAGCATTTATGTTTTTTGCTGACCCTCTAACATATTACAAATAATTCTCTGAAAGTAGTACATTTGGACTGGCAGGCTTTGGGATGAGCTCAGTCAGGCGGCGTGGTTTTGGCTTTGATACAGTGCTGACAAGATTTTATCGGGTTTTTTTGTACAGAATGATGTGATGCACTTTGTGATTAGGTTCAATGGCATTTGTGTGACTCTTGTCTCACATGTTCAGTTATTTTTGATACTGTTAAGAGTCTGTTTACCCCACCATGTTATTTAGAAAACACTGAATCCCACTAACTGCTGTGTGAGTTTTGAAGAGAATCTCCTCGTGGACACATCATGACCTCTTAACAGTGTTTAATTTCATTTTGCAGTGTATGCAACTGATGCACAAGTATTTCAAGCAACAACTTACTGAATCCTGCCTCATGTTGACGTGAAACCTTGCCTCTAAGATTAGTCTCTGATTCTGTTCATGCAATCAGACTGATAAATGGTAATCAATTGATTATGAGTCGTGGTTTTTTTTGTACAAACAGAAACTTCATGATCTGCCACTGCATCCATTCATGCAGTGAGCTACACAGTCATTCATGAAGTAAAATCCTTGCCCTGAATAGGACAATTTGCAGCTGAGCTCCAGTATATTTTGTATTATTGCTGTGTAATGTGTGACTTTACAAAACGTGTCCTCTAGGATCATAAGAAGAGCTGTATCAAAGTAGGTCTTTGTTTGAACAGGACAAAGGGTGTCCATACTCGGCATTTTTTCATGCATTTATTTTACATTATAGAAATTATATGACCAAACAACATCTGCTGAAAATATAAGGTGATACTGTGCTCAA
This sequence comes from Acanthurus leucopareius, assembly GCA_029814765.1. Taxonomy (NCBI): domain Eukaryota; kingdom Metazoa; phylum Chordata; class Actinopteri; order Acanthuriformes; family Acanthuridae; genus Acanthurus; species Acanthurus leucopareius. The sequence continues at coordinate 465,699 of JAQMCX010000053.1, read as the reverse complement.
AAAGCTCACATAGGTAAACCAGCCTACGTGATCCTGTGCATACCACAGAGATAAAAATGTAGGTCAAAATATCTAGAATAAATTTAAGGAGCTCAGTCATATCTGAGCAGCCTGCTGTTCACAGGATCAATGAACCTATATATTATATCATGAACGATAATGTTAAAAAAAATGTGTTTAAAGACAAGTGCCACTGACATTTCTGCACACTGAAAAGAGCATTACTGTCTTTCAGTGAATGATTAGGCTGTGGCTTCTTATGAACTGTATGAGCAGCAGCCATATTTCTGTTTGAAGAGACTAACAGTGACTTTAGAGTATGGATCACTATCACCTCAGTAACTGCTGCCATAGAGACAAAGGGAAAGAAGAAGAGATGCTGAGAAAAAGGAGAGAGAAGACATGTGTTGTAGCATACAGTGAAGAGTTAATGGACTGCAACTGTAGAACGCTTTAATACCTTTAAAGGAAAAACATCTGTCACTCACCCATACACACACGCTGCACTATGAAGACAGGCTATCTGTGGTAAATCTAATCTGATGAATCGGGGTGAGACACCCAGCTTGCATCATGCAGCCACAGTAAACTTTTTTTTTTTTTTTTGCTGCAATCTGTGCTTTGAATTGGGTTAATGGAGGGAACCAACAAGTTCAACAGTATATAAGCTGGGTTTCCCCACGAGTATTATGAGATGCACCCTCTACCCAAAATCAAACATGCCTCCACAAAAGTCAGATCATTTCATTGCACAAAAATAAAATTTTAACCACGGGGGGGGGGGGAATTCAACCACAAGAGCCTGTTTGAATAATGACTGACGCATCTATTAACACTTCCATCTACTAACTATGAATTTCCCAATCAACTATATTTAGGCACCTGATTAGAATCCTTTGAGTTTGGTCTCTGTTGATGCCAAGTCTAATCGATGCCTTGAGCAGTACTATTTCACCATGCTACCCTAAAAAAGAGCTTAAAATACACCTTGACTGTACACGGATTGTTTTAGGGCGAGTAGCTTCTCTGTGTCAGTCACTCTGCTAATTACTGCACTATAAAACGTGGAGTAAACAAAATGATAACAAGCCCTCCATAATGGCTTGTAGCAATTTATCAAACAAAATGAAACTAGAACTGGATCATATTTTGTGGAAAAATGCTTTTTGGTTTTGCATCTGATGTTCTCCACATGTCAGGCTAATTACTAATTACAGGTTGCAACTCTAACAGCTGCTACTGTGGTAGCTAGTTAGCTCTATTAGCCATGCAGGAAGCTGACTGCATGGGGCACCATGGAGTGTTTGTTTTTAGCTACTCCCTATCACAGGAGCTTTCAATCACCATGAGGCTGAGGACGACTCAGCGCATTGTTTTAATTGTTTTGTTGTAGCGTGTATTGCGTGTGTGTAACTTTTGTATTAGTTAAGTGCTATGTTTATCAGTTTTCATGCCAAACAAATGTCAATCCTGAGTGTGTGTATGACTCATGTGGTGACAAATGAGAGTGGTAATTTTTGTTGCAAAAATCCTCTCTTTCATCTATCAAGCAAAGTCATTGTTCAAGTTCATTATAAAGTGGTGAGAAACTTGTAATTAGACGTGACAAAATTATTAATCAGTTCTTTATCAGTAGTTTAAAAATGTAGGTCTCTAGGCAAATCATCGTGTATTTTTGGGTCCCAGAGACACAAAATTTCCATTTTGGGTGTCAAATTGACAAAGTTTGGGAACCCCTGACCTACAGCTACTATACAAGATCCCTTTTCTGTATGCAGGGCATTTAAATGGAGGACGTAGATTGAGGAGAGTTCCTGGCAATAAAGTCTATGACTCCGTGTGCTTATAACTTTGTCATATATATGCACCTATACACTTGTCACATTTAGTGTTTGCTAAGAGCACCAGGCTGTAAAACTAACCAATAATAATCCCTGAGTCCCACACACTAAAAAACCATCAGGTGCTCTTCATTTCTTCTGAGGTTATGGGCTACCGTCTCCTTTTGGACTCCTACTTAATACCATATCATCTCTCACTTCAATTCTACAGAATCAGTCATCTTTAACTCAGGGTACAATGGATGTTCTACGACTGACTTGAGTTCAGTGTTACTTTCACTTCAAGCTAACAACTATGCTCAGTGTTGCGTGGCTTTGCTGTGGCTTACCTCGGCAACTTTAAGAGGAACTCCATCTCCCAGCACTTCCCTGTAGAAGCACTGCTGGGTCATGTAATAGGTGAGGCCGCTGGTTCTTTTAAAGGCATCTTTCAGCCGCTTCAGTTCCACATCGGTGACTTGGGAGACAGAGACAGAGATAGAGGTGATAAGCAAACTGGTTTGCTCTTTGTTTCTTTAATAAATTTTATGATCTACAGTACATACGGAAAAAAACAAAAAAATCCTAATGTATCTTAAGCTAACTTTCACCATTTTCACAGAATTTAAAGAACAATTACTTTATTATGACATTCAGTGTTACAGTGTTATATAATTACATAAACTGATTGTATCTACTTAAGAGTGTTGCATCAAAAGGACCGGTTGCTAAACACAGATTATTTGTGGAAAAACAATGTCACTGTCTCACATCTTACATCTTCACATCCTTCACCAATGAATAAATAAATAAATAAATGAGCACACACACAAAAACACCCTCCACTGAGCTACAGTCTGTTAGAGGGTTACCACAAACCATGGCCCTGTGCTGAACATATTTTTAAGTCATCGCCACCATGATGACAGCTTAGTAATGACTGTCCACACCACGGCTAAATGATCAACAGGTCATCAGGTTTTCATTACCCACAAAGCTGATACTCAGATGACATATGAGCAATCAAAAGCAATAATGAACAATAATGAATGGCTATAAATGTATCAGCCCATAGCAGCTGACCTGTCAGACATCAACAGTCAACCATATTTCAATGAGTAAAGACAAATACATCAAAAAGAAGATCATCACAGCTGATTCAGTTAAACTAGCCTCTGCTCTCAGAGTCTGAACAGCACAAGGAATCTACACAATTTTAACACGAAAATTTGACATGCGAAAGAATGAGATTGTCCAAGGAGCTTCAGTAGCAAACGCTACCAGCAGGTTACGGAGAGTGTAGTAAATGCAGTAGTGTTGTGCCAGCTTTTAATTGCTTTATGTTGAATCAATCAGTTAGATTTCCAGACAACTTTATCCCAGTTTGCTCTGATGTCATGCAAACCGTAAGCAACATTTGTAAGAAACTGAAACATACTTCAGCTTCATCATTTGGACTTTGTTAAAAGCAATTTTTAAATTTTGTTAATGACTAAATTAGAACAGTGCTGCTCATTTGGGAATTGCTTTCAATCATTGGAGGTTCATACACTTAATATAGTCTAGCCTGACTCTATACGTAAAGAGTCTTGAGACAACTTATGTTGTAATTTGGCACTATATAAATAAATATAAAGAGAACTAAGAACAGCAGCCTCACAGAGATCAAGGAGCACTGCTGTTTTGAGGCCAGGTACAGCAGTCCACTAACCCCATATCTGTGGAGCATGATGAAACCTGACCAAAGAAACAATTTGATAAGTGTAATTATTTAGGAATCTTATTTTGGGGTGTAACTGGAGTGATTTTTAAGATAAACATCACTTACTTCTTAAATTCTTGAAGTGTTTTGAACACAAGACAACAAAAGAAACTGGTAACGTGAGATAGAAAAGATGTGCAGATGTTAGGTTTCAAAAAATTGCTAAAATAATTTTAGCAATTTGAGAGTTACTGAATACAAAAAAAACTGTCAAGGTGATCACAGAGAAAGTCTATATGGCCACGACAGTGCAACACTGAGGCCTCTGCCAATTGGAGTGAAGACAAAGTAAAATGTCAAAAAAAAAAAAAATACAAATGAACATTTACATATTATTATAAAATATACTTTACAATGATGACACATGGAAATCATATATGCAATGCCAATTTTTAAAACTGCATGCCGTCAAAACATCATTCGTCACATCGTAAGCAGTGCTTAATGTTGACTTGACAGCCTGCACCTGCCATGAAGCTGCTCTGCCCCTCAAATATATCTAACTAGCGTTCTCACTGGCACTTTGCTATCAAGTGCTAACTAATAAAGATGGTTACACTTTTAAAAAAGACAATATCTGATGAGCATCAAAACATCCTTGCTGACAAAAGCATTGGAAAGCATACATAAGGTGTAGATTTACCGTCACACTCTTTATTTTTTAACATTTATTGTAGGATTTTAATGGTTTTTCACGTTATTTGCAGGCCCTAGAAACTGAGGAGTTTGGGAACCCCTGTCAGGAACCCCTGTGCTTTATTAGAGAAGACCATGACCAAAAGCAGTAAAATGAGACTGTGTACGACTGAATAGACTGTGGTGATTATGGGATGTGGTGATTGTAGGATGTGGTGATAAGAGGATGTAAATATTTTTTTTAGCATGGGAGAGCAGCATCATCAAGTCCATCAAGGCAAAAGCTTTATGTTTTGTTAATATAATTAATGCATTAGAAAAACAGTGTTAATGAATGTGAGTTGCTAATTACAAGTCAGTTATCTTGTGTGCGGTAAACACTGCAATGTGTGGGTGCTAACCCAAGAAACATGCAACAAAAGCAAGCAAGATGACGGAAATGTAGAAGTCTCGAATGCCCTAGCAGGCATTAGAGATTGTTAGTTAGCTGGTAGCTGAGCAGCTAAAGATCAAGAAACTGGTGTTAAAGCATGAATGACTGCTGATGCCAGCATGATATCAGCACTCTACCCACACCAATGCCATGCTATTAATGCACCTATTCTAAATTTTACCTGTACTTGACACAGAGATCAAACTGAAAACCAACATTTGATTTTGAGTAAGACAGCAAACAAGAGTAAATTGTAATGTCCATATATATATATATATATTTTTTTCTCCTGCTGTGAAGAAACTGTGAGGACATGGTTTTGGAGCTGAGTGTGTTCAGTACCTCTGTAATGCATTGTTGGCTTCAACAGCAATAAGATTGGTTTAAATACACGCATTCACTTCAGCACACACACACAAACAGAAGAGTTCAGGGTCTTCCCATGTGATGACTTGTGCAAGTGCAGAGCTGTAACCATTAGCACAGTCAGTCACGCAGCACTTCATACAACACACATTCTATTGTCTTCTGCTGCACTGTGGTACAGGCAAACTGTGTGGGTGTCACACTAGGATGGAGTCCCACTTGCAACAATTACCCTGCTTGCTCTGCAACTGCAATGAAACACATTCAGCCATATTGTCTCTTCATCCACATCAAACACTGATGGAGCTTTCCAGATACAGCTGCACTATATGCAATGTGCTGTTAAACTGGAATGTTTAAGACACCAATGCTGATGGCACCATAACTAGACCGATAAATGGGTTCACTGACAGAACATTAATGAAAATGACAACTTAGTGGTAATGATAAATTTAACTAATTAATAAAAGAGGCTCAGGCAGAGTTTGACCTTTTCAGACTAAATGACAAATACTTACAACATTAGACATTACTTGCTGTCTTGTAGCGAGATGACTATTAAAAGGATATATGTTAGATACTGAAGCATGGATTTTTATCCATGTGTGCGATTCAGATTTTATGTTACAGAAAATAGGGTGAGGGTTTGTGGTAAAAAGGGTGGACTACATCCAAGCTACAGAGCAACGAATGCTTTAGCTTTTTTACAGCTTCCTTTCCTGAAGCATGGCAATAAATATAAGTATCTGCTGACTAAATATCATCTCTATTATTTACACAATTTCTCATGAAAACTTGCAAAGTTGCTGGAAAAGTCGAAGCAAACTACAATACTAAGGTGATATGATGGCTGCAATGTTGAGCTTACAAAAGATATTATGACTTGTTCTCTCTAATTTAACCCAAGCAACCATAACCAACCAGATCATATTAATGGTTACTGGCTAACAGTGTACAAATCTGCTCTACACTGACCTGCAGTGAAGTGTTTGGAAATCCAAACACATCACTTCTGTCATAACTTCTCATTCAAGCTTTCCAGGGCACAACGACACAAAAGTACGGTAAGCAATATACTATATATATATTATACTATATATATATATCACTGTATGTTCCCGTCATATGGAAAAACACTGATTTAATGAATTCTTATCAGTAGATCAGTACAGTGTCCTAGCTGTATGAAACATACAGCTGCTTAAAACATCAAATTAGGGAATTCATAAATACTGACATTAAAAAATTGCACATTTTCAACTTGTATTATCAAAGTGTCTATGGTGATTGGCTGATAATCATCAAATAATCATGACCAACACTCAAGAAGGATCTGTTGTAATTTAACATGAGAAAAATGCGTCAACATTTTATTTTGAAATTATGTTTAGACATCATGCTCAGGTCAGTTGCATTTGGTTCTAAACTTGTCTAACAGCAGCCTGTAGAGGGGGATAGAGTCCATACCGCCTGGCAGACATGCACACCTCCCACACTTACAGAAATGTGCAACATGTTAAGTTGCAGCAAAAGACAGCAGTCAACTTCTACTACAGAGTAATGAATCACACTTTCACACATAAAAATTATAACCACAAAACATACTAAATATCAAAACTACTACATTACATCATCCTGATACTGCGAACCAACTGCTTTTGAACAGTCATCCTTGAAGTTGTCTCAATCCTAAAATACTACCGCTGCTTCCCTTTATGTTATACCCAAAAAAAGGGAAATCCATTAACAATAATAGTTTTTCTTGGTGTCTCTCAACTTTTATGGCCATTTGCTGAACTGCAATTATTTTTATTATTATTTATTTTCATTATATTTGCATTGTTTTTAAATTAGGTACAAACAATTGAAGTCCTAAAATTACTTTGTTTCAGGGATGTCAGTGCTGTTAATAGTCTAACTTGTGCTAAACCACTAATGAAGTGTTTGCAGGAGAATCAGGAGAACATCCACAGACCAACCTGCTGCAAAACAAGGTCCTCATCATTTGATTTTATAGGCAAGTAAGGCAGCGAAAAATGATCTCCAAGCTAGTGAGGGAAGAACAAGTGTGTACATGTAACAGGATTGAAATTCTTGCATTTTTCTGCACTGCTGATGTTAACAAGGCAAGAGAAAATAAATGAGTGATAAAGGATGAGTAGTAAAAGACAAGACTGCTGTTGAGGATTAGTAGGTGAGATATTAGAACTCACCTTAGAGGACTGTTGCTGGACATACAGAAACAACTCTACCTCACCGAGTCAAAATGACAGCAAAACATTCAGTCAGCAATGTGAACTGTTGACATTTGTTGAAATCATGCTGTTAAGACATACAAAAATTCAGTAAATATGTACACACACACACACATGCACTCCCTGACCCTTTAATCAAGACCATTTACAAACTATATCTTGGTTTGCTTGGTGACCTTTTTTTTCTCCATGGTAACCATTAACCACTCATATTGCTGAGCTTTACGAGCTGTTTCTCCTGTAGAGACCTGACACAGTTACACTTTGACTGATGTCAACACTGGCTTTAAACATGCAAAGCATAGGCCCTGAAAGAACAGCCACGGCTAGATCAATCTTGTCTCATTCAAAAACCATAAATATACGAGTTGTGTTAAATACAGGAAGCTACTCTCCTGCAGTTTTCTTCTCTCCTTCAAGCACTTCAGTACTAAATTCTTTTTAGTGTCCTTTACAAACAAAGTGATCTTAAAGAGCAAATGACGCAAAGAAATCAAAGTGAAAGACAGTCATACAGGGCTGCTGGTGTTTGACAGGACTGATGCAAGTGGTGATTGATGAGGAACTTGTGGGTCTTCATTAAATTGAAGAACTGTAAAATTGAGGGGATCAGCTTTTGATAAGGAAATTATTGCACTCTTGTCTAATTTATTTCCAGACTAGAGCTCTGTGTAAATATTCCTAATTCCCACATTTTGTGAAGTGTGCTGTGGGATGTTAATGTTTTATAAAGGCACAAGAGAAGCAGCAAAAGGGCTTGAATTGCAGTTTGAATTTGTCTGTAACTACTTTTCAGGATTTCCTCCTAACAGTAAAGGTCGGCAAACTGTTCTGTGTTTTTGCAGCTTTTTCTGACTTAGTAATTACTTGTCACTGCAGGCCACATGATAACTGTAACTGCATTTATCTTTTTTTTTCTAGGAAGAGGAAGTAGAACTACTGAAGTGTAAAAATTCAATATTGTGGTCCAACACCAGAATATTTGCAGGACTATTTCAGAAGCTTCCAGGAGTCCAAGAGTTTATGCTGGTTGCTTGGCAGCTTTACAGTAACAACAAGACTCCAAGGAACTCCAGGAACTCAATCCACCTAGTAAGGAAATAGTCCAACAAACAGGTTATCACAAAACCATGAGAAAGTTTTATATTATTTTTCTTTGGAATAAACAACCATATATAACCTGTTACATGGTGGGTTTAGAGCTGATAGTAAGTGGGTTTCACTTTGGACAGAGCAAAGCTAGTTGTTGCCTCATGTCCAGTCTTATGCAAAGCTAACCAGCTTCAGGTTGAAGCTTCATATTTACCATACAAAGGATTGACAGTCATACAGATCTTCCTGTTCAACTCTTGGCAAGAAAGCAAACAAAGGAGTTCTTTCAACTTTCTAAAATTATCAGATGGTTTTGTATTTTTGCATTTGTTTTTGACTTTGGTTGACACGCCGATGCAGACAGGCTCACAGAGTGCTCAGTCCCAGTAAGCAGACATTAAAAGAATACTCATTGTGAATCAAACAAACAAACAAACAAACAATGCCTTCCCCAAGTCTTACATTTACATTTTCATAAGGTTGGGTTGTGATTTGTACTACTTCCTTGGTTTTCTATGGGCTCATTAGAAGTCAGTAATAAAGGAACATTTTTTCATAAGCTGCAACATAATTCAGTCTAGGCCTTAGTAAAGACGGATAAGAATAGCCATGTGCTTTTTTAACACTTGTATAAATAGGAAAGGGGGTCTTGCTGACTCAGGTACAGAGAGAGAATGAAATTGCAGGGAATGATTGTTGCATCTAAAGACGGCTCTCTGGGGGGAAAGAGACCTCATAAAAAACAAATTATAAAAGTCGCAATAAAGCAGAGGTAGGTTCACACAGACCATCCTGCCACTGAGGATGTGTTGTTGGCACACAGAGACTTGTAATGTAGTAGTAAAAGGAAAAATGTACCCTGCCTTAAGGTACCATATTGTTGTTGATGCGATTTTCACTCCATCTGCATACTTTTCCTGGTTTTTCAAACTCCAAATCTATTATTTGCAAAAAGCTGTGATGTTCATTGCAGCTCCTCTCGAACTTACTGGTATTTATGTAGACAGTATCTTCATGCAGAAGCCTGCGTCAGGGCAGGTGGAAATGTTATTTTTAAAGGGCTTGGGAAAATAGCATGTTGACACCATAACACATGTATTTCCAACAAAACCTGAATATTGAACACATAAGCAACTACTGGACCTGCACTTGAAGACAAATGGATGACTGAGGACAAAAACTAACCGGCAAATAACAATGGACAAATATGGCCCTTTTTTAATGGAAGATATTGGTGGTATAAGACTTTTGTTAGTTCTGCCACAGTGCTCCAGTTACAGCAGCTGTCAATCATGCACCACTGCAGCACTCCATTAAAAACAAGGGGACAGTTTCCTGATGCCCTGATGCTAAACTGTGACATGGTAACAAAAAGTAGCAAAGTTAAAACATCCCTTATATATGTCTATTTTAGCTAAATCTTGAAATTTTTGAAGACTTTTGTGAAAGCTGAATTTAAACTTTAATTAAAAAAACATTCAAATTCAAAAAAATCAATAATATTGTTTTTCTGGATACTGAAACAAGTGTTCTAAATTCTATCTAAATTACTTTTTCACTTACTCTTTTATAAAAGAGGTAGAAATTTAGATCGAAAACATCTGTGCATATCATTTGTTTCACAAATTTACATAAACGAGCCGTGATTGATTACAAACACTCAAGGATGTACACAAAGCCGGGTGGCAGTATCTCCAGACTTGCTTGACATTTGTTAAACAGGGCAACTGGCTGGAAAATAAACAACATTGCAGTGAATGAAAGAGCAGCCCATCCCCTCCTTCTTTACCACCACTGAGGTGTTCTCGAGCCAAGGCTTCAACCTCCCTGACTCCACCAGTAGAGCTGCTTAGGGGCCCACAGACTGAACCCTGGTTGTACATTATATAACAGTGAGACTATGAGCAGTTTGGGGAAAAAAAGCGTCCACCCTCTCACAGCAGGGTTTTGCAAAGACCACTGTACCAAATATGTATTATGAATGTATTATGAGCTCATCCATGGGCAGGCAGCATAAGCCACCCAATTGGAGTGCAGATCTGATTAATGTTGCGATGCTGAATCACAGGCTTTAGCAACCCTGCAGGCAGCCAATCATACACGTGGATCAGCATGGTGTACGAGCTCCAGCAACAGAGAATAGAGCACCCTTGTGTGTCATGTAAGGTAGGTGCTGACTGAATTCACAAGACAAGAAGCATGAAATCTTCTGTGAAGACTCTGCAGAGCCAAATCAGCAGCCTGTCTCTCCCCTCTCTTTAATGCCACATTGAATTCAATAAAAATCTTGCATGGATTTGTAACACATATGCACATATTAATCATTGCTCAACTGCAGTTATAGTGTAACTTATGGAGTAGGCTTCGTTTTTAACTGTTCGTACTAGCATTACACCTAGAACTTTGCTGTTGTTTGAACTTTTGTGTTGCCTCATATTGCTGGTGTTTTGGCCTAGTAGCACATACATTACTCTTCAGACCATCAGTGGAGGTGGTCTGCATGGTTGTTGAGAAGGGAAACTCAAGAACAAGAAATGCAGACATGCAGTCGTTATCATAAATCAGCATTTGCTTACCATTTTCACACCACTTTTGCCCACTAATTGGACAGCTTCTCAACATAACTGCTTCTAATCAAGAATATGTCCAGAAAAATGTTGCAAATTACAGAGATGCTGTCAACCTTTGGCAATTTGGCTTTTAAAGAAGAAACGTGGAGGTGCAGGAAAAAAAATATAAGAGAAAGTGCAAGTGGGTGAAATCATGGAAACCTCACAAGAGGCTGTCCTGAACCCGTCCGGTTGAATTTAATAAAATAAAATAAAAAACTTCACTATGCCCACTCCTCTTCAGTTTCACATGCATCTGTCACGCTGCACTGTGTATTTGTGTTGTGTTCCGTGAAGCATAATCTACAGAGACAGCGGTTTCAATCACAAAAATATACCACTGTGTATGTGGTTTTAACTTAGAAAATATATCTACATTGACTGACTGGCTTCCAGTCACTCTGTGGGAGGCATCTGCCCCCCACTCACTGCAGCCGGCTGGGAAATTATATCAATGAATCAATAAATACAACACTGTTGATCTCCTCCCAGGGAACTGACATTAAAATATTTTAGTTTACTAAATGCCTACTGTCACTCAGCCTGCTGAAGGCAGTTTGGCCGGTTGCTGTTCTCTCAGCTCCCCAGGAGGAGCTGCTGACAGAAGGCTTCCTCTTTGGACAGAGCTGCAGAAAGCAAGTCAAAGCCAGAGTGGACTAAAGGCTAGTATCTCCATATTGACATTAGTAACACTTTTTAATCACAGTGTGTGATATATTATGACAGGGTGCATGCAAGCAAGAGTCTTAAATGACACTATTTTATCTGTCGAAAACATATTTTGGCTGAGTGACACTCAACATAAGTGTCCAGCAGCCTACAATAAATCAACAAATCAGGCTTGTGTTGTAACAGGAAAAGATAGATAATCATTCCAAAGCTCTAACCTTACCTTTATCTACCTAACGTCACTACTTTGTTCCTCATCTGGGAACCTTGCGCAACATGTACTGCAATTTTTATTTAGGTTGTCTTCCTCTAAATCTGTAGAAAAAAAAAAAAGAGGTGACAGCATGTTTGGCTCTCTCAAGCAGACTGTGCAGTTGTATCCTGGTGCAGCAGTCTGACAACATGAGCACAGCAACAGCATGCTGCACTTGTTGTTCTTGTGCTACTGCCTCTTCTTCTCTCTGTTTATTGGTGGATAGCAAAACAACTTTAAAGGTTTATACTGACAGAGTGTGCAGATGCTGAGCTCATTAGTCAATGGAAGTAATTTGGCTTTGTATCATCAGCTCAAATTAGCTACAAGCTTTTGCTGAATTATGTGATTACTTATTAATTAAATTCCCATCATTTACCCAATATTTATAGTGCATCTCTCTTGTATAATAGTGTAACATTTGACTTGTCAGTTTGATACAATACGCAATTGAACAAGTCAAATTGTGCTCAAGGAAATTGCCATGGCTATTTTTGATTTTTGAACATCATCTTAAAATCTAAACAATTATTCAAAAAAATATTTACATCAAATTTAAAATCCGTCAGTGTTGGTTTTAATATAATTTTAAACTGATGAATTTTTAACAACAAACCTGCTTGTTACTGTTTCTGCGTTTACATAAGGGTCAAACTCTTGTTGTTGAACTCAGGTCAAGTTAGTCCGAAACATATCAAGACACCGAAATCCAAACAGAAAAGTGTTTAGTTTGGGAACTAGTGACAAGTGTATTATTATAGCACTAAAGTAACTGGACAAAATAGCACTACCAGATAATAGCAAAATTGCTACAATTACATGGATAAATGGGGTTAGAAAACAAAGCAGTCCACATTACAGAGAACACTTTGTGTATTGTTGATGCTGTGATGCAATGGGTGTATTCTTGGAGAGTGGGCTGTATTAACTGCAATGGTTACCATTCAATGTAGGACAAACAATGGGTCTGATTTCTGCAACTGTCTCAGCGTGCACACACACAAACGCACACTGACACAAAGACAGACACACACACACTTACTTAGGTCATTTTGGGGAACATAACAAAGACTTGCGGTAGGGTTAGGCTTATTTATTGAAGGCTTGCACTTACCCAAACACTCTTCACCTAGCCCTGACCCTAATCTGAACCAACGACCCAAACATTAGCTTTTATGGGACACAACTTTTGTCCCCTACTGGACAAGTTCGGTCTTTAGTCTAAAATGTGTCACAACATTCAGACAATGTCTTGGATCATAAAATACGCTTGTTTTTGGCAGATGCATGGCACTACATTCTTAGCTACTCTTTTTGTCTCTGCAATACTTAAAAAGAACCTACATTCCAAGCATACACACTCTCACAGCAGGTGTTCAGTGTAGGACCACTTACTATATTATCATGGTGGCAAAGCAGCAGCCGGCAAAGCCTCCTGCTGTGACTCAATGTTTACAGTCCTATGAAATAAGCTGGGCATGGCCAACCTTCTGCTACCAGCAGACTGGAAAAACCCGGGCAGGGAGCACAGAGGCGTCTGGAGCAGCATGCAAATAATGAACTCACGTGAGCCCTGGTGACCTTTTAGTTATTGTGAACTTTTAACAGAAGCGCCTGCCGGCAGGAACACACACAGACCACTGTTCTTAAAAAGCTCATTTCACCTGTGGGCACGCCACCAAATACTCAGCTACAGTTTTAATAGACTGGAAAGAAAAAACATCATAAAACAACATCTTATTTTTCTTTTCAGAGCCAATCATGAATTGATCCTATAAATCCTCATTATTCTGTTACAATCCTTAGGTTTTTTTCTGCCGCAGGCTGTAAAGACTAGTGACAATATTATCAGGAGAAAATGAATTATCAATAAACAATAACAACTAGGTGCAGTTGAACCTCTTTTTTAAATAGTCAAAGTTCAGTTTAAACTTTCAAAATCGATGCTAAGTATTCACATTCAACTCGGATTTCAGGATAAAATGTTTCAAAGCGTTGCTTTCACTTCCACCTCACAGCTTTGGGTTTCATAGGGAAGGATTTCTGAATTTGAGATCAGGGGAACAACCTGATCACCCACCACCACAAACTTAAAAAATTCAACCTTTGAATGACAAAAACAAAGTGTAGTTTGACAGGCTGGACAGATGACTACACTTATATTTTGAGTGTTGTTCTTTTTCTGAAAGCAGATGGCGCTCACCCGCTTTGTACTGATGCAGAAAAATCCCTAAATTAACCAATATTGAATTGGAACCCAATCAGAATGTTAGTGGCACCACCCAGTCCTACCTCTGACATAAAGATGATGGGAGACCCATAGCAAAGCACAATGTTTGCAAGCTAATACAAAAGCTACTGACAACACGACTGATGCCTATGATAGTGCACCTGAACAGAAACAGAACATAGTAAGTTCACACATTAAATGGTAGGTAAGACAGCACTGGATGTATTACTTTGGAAAACTTGTCCATATCTGTTTAAGGAAAATGTTGGGTTTCCTTGTTTTAGTTTGTGGGGCCATGGCACAGCCTAATATTATCATAAGGACACAGCATATCTGTTTAAGAAATACGAGAGATTTCCATCAACATCGAAAAAATAGGGGACACATAAAAACTACACCAAAAAAAACATAGACAGTAGCTTCAGTGAACCATTTTTGCCACCTCAGTTTAGTAGTCTTTATTTTAGATGAGGCCACTCCGTTCTAAAAGACTTAGTGCGCTGCACTTTTGTACAGAAAGAGATGAAGAGTAAACAACACACGCCCTGCGTGCATTCTTGCTAATACTAAAGGCTTAACACTATGTGCTATTGATTAATAGCAGTAGCATGCAGACTTGGATTGAGTAACTCTCAGATTAAGAAGTCCATTCAACAGACTGTCAAACTGACAATTAACCATTCAACTGAGAAAATGTTAGTCAATCAAGGAAATACAAGCATTCATCATGGTGTTGATGAGCGATATTGAAACAAATAATATTGATTCTTTATTAGATAAATAATGTAAATAATATAGTGCCTCTTAAACCATTTTCCCTTCTCTCCATTCTTGCATTGTCTTTATGATTGGTTGCTTCCTGTTATAAAATGAACAAATTCATGAGGTTTGGTGGAACTCTTCTCTTTTTTTATAACTTTTTACAGTTACAGACTGTCCTCTCTCTCCGACGCCCTACACTTATATTTTGAGTGTTGTTATTTTCCCAAAAAAGAGAAAAAACATGCTCACTAAACAAAATTTAAAGATGAATAACACTAATAGCATTTATTTTTCAAATTTTCAAAAGATATTGTAACATATCCTTATCTTAAATTCTCCCGGCAACTAAAATCTTGCAGTAAAAACCAAAAAAAACCAAAACCAAAAAAAAGGCAATTGATAAAGATATGCACATGTCTCCATATACCAATTTGCTGATGTATCACATGTTTTGTACTCAAGTATGCTTCTCTTTAATGGATAGTCAGTATTAATAATTGCTGGCATTACTGTGGGTAGCACTGGTAATTATGTTTGAGGCCTTTATTAAATTTACCTTGTCTGTGTGAGCATGTGTGTGTGTGTGTGTGTATATATGTGTGTGTTTAAAAGTATCAGATGGAGCGTCAATTTTGTTGGGCTCTCGCTGGGTCAAGCTAGGCCTGAATTACAGTCGACTATGTCAGGTTGGGGCTAGGCTGACATTTTTGGCCCTTGCAGGGGAACATGTCACTGCACACAGTAGCACTCAGCAACATCTCTTTGTTTTTGGTCCAAATTGACATTTCTTAAAGCCAAACTATTTACTTAAACAAAGAAAAATATTTGAAAATAAAAAAAACATTAGCAGTGTCTCAGATGTGTCTGCAGACATTTTTTGCTCATCGACCACATAAGCAAAGCAGCTGACCATTCCATGTTATACTGACATGTAAGACAGTGGCCCAAATAATCAACTGAATGTAATCAATAAACTCTTCAACATATGATAAACAGTCCTGCTACCTCCAGCCAACCTAAAAATATACTGAGGTGATACAGCAATCTAACATGCAAATTTACAGCAATTAAATGACAGCCTGGCCATGTTTCCATAGCAAACATCCTACTGGAAGCTTTTGTGGCTTTTGTGGCAGCAGCACAAACCTGCATCCACAAACAAGGGAGCAAAAGGTAAGGATGCAAAGCAGCCTTACATTGACCAGAAATGCAAAGCTGTGCAGTTCTCAGGTGCCTGTTGGGCTCTGTGTCAGAGTAGTTACTGTGATGACCATGTTTGTTGCATTACAAAGTTGAGTGGTGGTCAACCACAAAG
Organism: Acanthurus leucopareius; assembly: GCA_029814765.1. NCBI lineage: Eukaryota > Metazoa > Chordata > Actinopteri > Acanthuriformes > Acanthuridae > Acanthurus > Acanthurus leucopareius. Next base: position 449,497 of record JAQMCX010000053.1, on the reverse strand, counting down.
GTTGAAACAGTTTATCAGGAAGCATTAGGGATTTCCAGAGAAATCTATGAAATAAAACCTATTTCATAAGAACATCTTAACACATAAGATAAACAGTCTGTTTCAAAAACATTTCTACATCTTCATGCATCATACCCGGGCATGGCTGTACAAACACATAAACGCTTTTTGACCAGGGTCTAATGCCCATCAGAGGGTAAATAGCAGGCTGTGTTTGAGCTATCCAGCTTCACAAAGGTTGTCCATATCCATTCAAAACCTGGATTTCTATGGGCATATTCACATAAATGGGTGTTAACACTGCAAGCTGTTGTAACATAAAACAATGCCATTAAATACCTCCACGATCTATGGCTTTGTAATTGCCATCAAGGTGAGTCAACACCTCTAGCAAGGACAGCCAAGAGTTCTGTTTATTGAACATTGTCAGGTGTTATCTGTTCCAGGTCCATACAGTCAGCTGCTGCTTCTGGAAGAATTCTTCAGCCATTGTAAAATGTCTTTTAAAGAAGATTACAATAAACATGAACTTTAATGCTACTGAACACAGAATCACAACTCTTCTGGATTACATCACAATGCCATCAGTGTATGTCACCTATGAGAGTTTCATCTTTGTTGATGACCAAACTTTTTTTCCTAACAAATCTGTATATTTAACCTGTTACCAAGGGCAATAAAATTAAAATTAGCATTTAAAGACTTTTTGTTGTTGTGCACTTGCATCATCCCAGATATTTCTAACAATATAAATTCATACTTTTTTCATGTAACAATGCATCTCATTTTGTCTCCTGCTAACTTCAGGGTAACACCAGTCAGAGAGTAAGGAAAGGATTTCACTAAGCATGACTTAATAAAACTTGACCTAAACTTGAGTACAATACCTCGTTTGTGAACATTTCTGCCAAAGTCAGATAGACCTTGATCCGCAACAGCGGCTGTTAAACAATGAAATTTTTTTTTAAATCCTGTGATGATCCCACAGTACTCCAGACTGTCATCAAACCATGTCTTTTGTTTTCATTGCTTTAAATGAGAAATGGCAGGTATTAACAATTGTGCATTTAAATTGCTGAATTTATTTACCGTGGTGTTAAGAGTTAAATCTTGGCCTGTTGACAGAGTTTAAAGCAAACCTTTCACTCTTAAGTTCCATTACCCTTGTGAGCAACCCAGCTGATTCAATATCTGGACTTAAGATGACTCTCTTCAAGTTTTGTATACAGTCCTGGGCCTCTGACTGTTTTTCAAATGAGTTTTATCACATGTTCTTATTTTGCATACTAGTGGTCAACAGGAACAGTTTTATTGGCCATTCCAGTAAATGTGCAATCACCCTGTCATTAAACACAATCTTTGGGTAAAAGAATGAGGACTTTCACCTCTGAAAATATGGACACCAAATTCTGCACTATGTCATCTCTTCTGTAGCTATTAACTTTACACTTATTTATGATGACAAAGATCTGGCAGTGCTTAAAATTCCTATATCTGATTATAAAGGTCGATAAAATTCAGAAATATACTATACATCAGTGCAACGTATAGTGACCTGAACACACTAAAATCAGTATGGCTTCTCATTTCAAGAAGCCATACTGATTATGTTCTATAAGACTTCTAAATTTTGAAAAAAAAAAATCAAATTCTTATCTATTTAAAATTTTTATTGTAATTTAATTCTCTACATTCATAATTCAAAAAGTCAAACATTCTCTGTAAGAATAAGCGCAACTAACAATATGGGAGATAAAAATTTTGAACATTCTGAGTAACATATTACAAAATTGTAGTGGGCACAAATATCTCTCAAACAACAAAAAAATATTACTTTACACAAAATATATGGCATCGAAGTGTTGCAGTTAGAAATCGCAAACAAACTGAATAGAAAAGGCTTAATAAACCCTGCAAAATTATGCTTCAAGGAAGTCTAAAGGAAGAAATACATGAAACCCTAACCTTTTCAACAGGATGCTCCCTGAGCATTTTACTACTCTTGTCATTATAGAGTGAGCCTCCATGAAAATTGACCCCAGAAATGCTGCAGTCATGCCTGCTGTGGGAATTAGGAACACCGCCATGTGACTGGTCAGATAAGGCTGGATGGCTGGATAATTCCATCGCTTGTGCGCCTGTGTGTGTGTGTGTGTGTGCGCGTGTGTGGTCACATGTGATCATCAAGAGTGGGAATGGCAATCAGCTTGAGGAATATTCAAACTACCACACACAAGGAGCTGATATTGAAAAAAAGGCCAGTTAAAAGTCAATAATGCAACACTGTTTCAACATGGGATATTGTACGAAAATAATAGCAAAGATTCCTGGTGATATATTAACCTTCAGTAAAAGATCATAATATTTTTTATGAATATGAATACAAAAGGAGGAGTCAGTCTAACTTCCTTGTAGGACCCTGGTACAAATGTGACACTGCCTTAGATAAATGTATAACAGCCTTACAAAGCCTGGAATACAGACATACTGACAAAGTTCAGCAGGTTGCTAACACAGGGAGCAAAGTGCACCAAGAAGGCCATCAGGAATGTCATCTTTGTGCTTCCTGATAAATGCTTACCCACATCTTACATAATTACACCAACACTAACACTGCATCAGTTACAACATAGCTTTACTCAACTTTGTTCTTTGTTTGATCTGTATCGAATTAGTACTGCATGACCTAAAAGAACCGCAAAATGCTTAAAAGGCACATGATTTTAATTGGAGTCTAAATAACAGGCCTGGGAGACCTGTCAACCAATGGCTCCTCCTGTTAAAAAATACACCCACGGGCAAAACACTTAACGCAGCGACAGCAACCTGAAGCACATTTATTTGTTGTTCCACCAAATGCATCGACAACATAGCAAATGTTAGCTAACTCGTGTGTACAGTTTTGTAAGGGCAACTTGACAGCAATTAAGCACAAAAACTGACAACAAGCGTTGGCCTGTGTTACATGCCTAGGCTTGAAATCCGTCAGACGACGGCTAAAGCAAAAAGACTGGAGGCATTTCTCCCTGGTAACCTGGTGCGACCCAGCTACTTATCTGCCTGACTGTTAGCCAGTAGACATGTAAGCTAGTAGCAGCACAGACTCCAAGTTAGCTAGTTAAGATGACAAAAGCTAACGTGAAGCTGAGCGGCACACTTTAGTGTCAGCCAGCAGTTAACACATAGTTAAGGTTGTCTGTCCAATTGTTTAACGAATACTGTCATGCATCCATCTATTCTTGTTAGCCAACACTAGTCCGACAATCAATGCTTTCGTATCTAAGGCGAGAACGTCACGCCAAGCACAGTCCAAAATTCTGTCATTTTTACGTGACCTTGCTTATAAGCACAGCTACACGCCTTGTGAAATACTGGTCAGCACATTTTTCATATTGCTAGGAATAAGTACTCAATTCGGATTGGACCGAATCCATAAAACGAATATTTACTGAGTATTTGATCACTGTGAAACGTTTTCCATGGCAGCCCTGCGTTACTTGGTAGACTTAAGGGAAAGGCGACTGCGGAAAATAAAGGCTTGGCTGTGATTAAACTTCACCTATCATTAAAATCCGTACGGCTTACCAATATTTTACTATGCCGAATTATATAATTGATCTTGACGATACTGTGGAGATAGTGTTTTAAGCTTTTGCAGATGTCTACTTAATCTAATAATCACAGCAACTTAAACTGATACATTTTAACAAGTGGTCCGGACGTCCACCACTTCTATACCGGGCTAGCCTAAAAGCTGACAGTTAGCTAAGCTAGCGCAACTGAGGTGGATTTAGCCCGTTGCTTTTCATCTTACCTCTCTTGATGGCCTCGTCATACGACAGGAATCCTATCCTCGACTCTTTGGCCCCCATGCTCCCCTCATGTCATTGCGATGTGTGGAAATGAACGTTATAAACAGAGTTGATCAGAACTGCTTGTCGCCTTATCCGAATATTGTGAAATGGGTTCCTGGTGGTGTGTGTATGTGGTGAACGGGTGAATGTTTTCAGCGACGCCTCCATTCTGTCACATGATCAGACTGCACAGGTCAGTTGATCAAATCCCTCGAACACTTGTAAACAAAACCGATTTGACAGACAGGAACGCTACGTTTTGACTTTCGTGACCACATATTGTTTTATCGCTTTTCTTGCAAATGATAAAAAGGCATTTTGACTAAATATGCGCTGTCATACGCAGAGACTGTATGTCTATGGCCATGCCACGCTGCCTGTGTGTATGTATGTTTGCGACTGTGTGAAGTGTAGCTTGTAAAAAAAAGAACGAATAGCACCACCCCGTGGTAAACCTGGTAAACAGCACTAGTTTATATGCACCACAGCGACCCCCAGTGGCAAGTTAACCGGAAGTCAGGGAAGTACATTGTTATGCACTAAAAAGTTGTCATAATTTTATAATAGATTCATTGGCTGTTTAATTCATATCCTAATGGGAGCAATTTAATTTCGGTGTAATCTGGGCTGGTTGGTCAGGTGACTAGTTACTCATTTCCGGCATGCGTAGTTAAAAAAATAAGCAATTTAAACTTTGCTGGCCTATAGACGAGGTACCCTCCACTAAATGTTAAACATGTATTAACGTGTTAAAGTATGCTCACTGGAGTATCTATTGGTTTCAAATGTTTTGAATTCCCGCTCTGTTTAAGCAGGTGCTAAGGCCTGGGACTGGGAGTGGAGTTTTTTTTTCTTTCTTTCTTTTTCGGGAGTGGAGGTTTGCTCTGTGCGTACTACGGCTTTATCGGCGTCTACGTCACCGCGTTGATAAGGACAGGAAACGCCCACAGCACGACACATTTAAAGCCGCATTAGTTAGGTTAACCAGCTTGGGGACGCTACACAGGGGAGGCTATTGGCTTGAATGTGTCAATGAAAATGTTACTAAAAATGCGGCGTGTTTATTTTTAGCAAAGTTAGAAAGTTTGTCCTTGAAGGCAGGTTGCATCATCTTTGTTTCCGGGATGACGCTGTGACGGGTACCCGCCTCCAGATGGGTCTCAAAATTCTGCTCTACTGGCCGAATATCATTGGTGAGAAACACTTGGCTGAATTTTATGACATTTTATTTTTCACTTTTTATGAGCAGAAGCGTCAGTTCGCCGTTGCATGGCATCCGGGCACCGGTATGTAACTTTGCCCTTATCATAAATATACATACATGGACGAAAAAATATATACAAAAATGCTACCTAAAATACATTTGGATGAAGGTCACTATGATAATAGGCAGAACATCGAGGCCGAAAGTTGTTATTGTGTGATACAATTACCTGTTGTTGATCCTGGACAAGTGCTGTATGTCTGTCACTAAATTCAAAGGTAAATTCACACATCTGTATGACTAAGTTATGTGTTTGTGTCTTTCAGGATACGTGAGGATCGGCCTTTTGTTTGCTGCATGGGCTGCTCATGAGACACCGGCAGTATTTGTCGCTCTTTATTCAGTCTTCATAACTCTTGATGGTAATGTATCTGCGTACCCTATTTGCCGTGGGACATATTTTGCTGATGGTTTTTGAGTGCTGCTTTGACTTAATTCCATGACACAACCACCGTTGTATAATGTTTATAGGTAGAAATAAATCTATATAAAATATAATAACGTTAATAATTGCTGACATTGATTTTACTGTGTTGTGCGCATCATTAATGCTGTTATTGACGCCTTTACCTTTGCACACTGGATATTTTCACATGTCAGAAAGAAAAGCTGAGAGGTAACTGATTCCATTAAGCTGCTTCAGTTTCAGGGGTTATGTTATTCTTTGATGCTGACTCACTGTTGCACTGTTGCATGACTTAATAAGACACCAAAAATAGAACAGACTCATTGTTAATGTTGATAAGTGACAGCTGTGCTCTTTCTAACATAATAAATACCACTGGTAGATGATGTTTTGCAAAAACTTCAGATTGGATTGCTAAAAGACACAGTAGTAGGCCACCACTGTGGTACTGAGGGCTTTTCAAACATGTAACCAAGACTAAACATCAATCATGGCTGTATTCCCTTTAGTTTTAACAGTTCTGGAGATCAGATACTGTGCGTGCTGACTCAGTGGCATGCTTTACTATGGCACTTGAGTGGGCCTGAGACATTCCAAATGTTATTAATTACACCTTTGCTTTATCTACTACAACAAGTGAAAAATAAATATTAGCACTACTGTATGTATACAATGCAAGATCATCCCCACATCATCGACACATTTGTTCATGTATGATGTCACTTGTTTTATATTGGTGTGGTTCTACTGGATGGCTCCATCTCTGAACATGTGTTGGTCTGTGCAATCAAAAAGTCCTTAAAAAGCTACTGTAGCTTCAACTGTTCACACCTGATGGTTTGGCCCTTTTTATTTTAAGAGTTGTGTTAAATTCAGTTGAGAAATTATGTGTAATTAATCAAGCAAAAACATACTATATTATATAAACAATGGACTTTGGCATTATCATTCACATTGAACAACCTAATCTCAAATTAAAGGTATTACTTTTGAAGTAATAATTGTCAATAATAATGGTAAGTGCACCTTGAGGATCAATAAATGATTTTCCTATCTCATAAATATACAATACAAAAACCATTGCTCCAATAAAAAAATCATAGCTGTTGCATTTAGGTACAGTTTGATCCACTTTAAAATCCCAAAGATGCCTTGTCAGGAGTAGTAGTTATTGTATGGCAGGACATGGATGTTCTGTTTCCAACGTGTGATGATTTTTTTTTTTGTGCAGGAGTGGACGGCTGGCTGGCGAGGAGGCTGGGTCAGACCTCCAAGTTTGGGGCATGGCTGGATGTAGTGGTGGATAACCTGGGTAGAGGCATGCTGTGGAGCCTGCTGTTTGAGGTCTGATGGCCACAGAATATTCAACACATTATGGAAACACACATTTACACAAAGTACTCAGATAAGCTGTGATGTTTTGCTGTATGTTGATAATCATATAAGACATCTCTTGACTAGTGGCAGGACTCGATTAAAAAAATTAATCTAATAAATTAGAGGCTTTGTAATTATTTTATCTCAATTAATCGCATATCAATATTTGACACAAGAAGCAACATTTTTTGTCATTTTGTTGTCTGTGCTGGCTGCAACATGTTTGGCATTGAGTGGTAGCGGAGGTTGGTAGAGCTCCGGATAGACAAATTCTTTCTTGGACAATTTGTGCACACATCCAGATTTCCACCCGGTAGTTGTTTTTACACCCAACAAACCCAGCAACGACTTCTCGTCTTTTTTTTCTTTTTTTCTTTTTTTAAATAAACATGCAGCAAATGATCAGAGCAGGAGTCGAACTCGCGTGGAGAACGAGACCCACATGGGTCGCCCGCCCCACTGACTGAGCCACGCAGGGAACTCGTGCAATGAGAAACGTTCCGCACTGTTTGTAGTGCAAAAAAAAACTGCGATTAAAAGCATTATTTTTTTTTTCGTGTTATTTTTTCTGTACTTAATTAATCGTAATTAACGCGATAAAGTGAGAAGTCTCAGAGAGTGTCCTCGTGTTATCCAACTGAGTTTTCTAAGGAATGTAGCGTGACCCTCTCATATTCGAGTTTGAAAAACTTAACAGTGACTTTAAATTGTGACAAGAAATTAATATTAGTTTTACAAAAGTAAGTTGCTGTTCAAGTTGTTATACCAGCTCAAAGCACAGGATGACCAGTTAAAAGAGATAGCTAGAGGTAACTGGTAAATAGTGAGAAAGCTAAATATAATGAATAATTAATTAAAATTGAAAACAAACAGCGTAAAAGTTATTTAAATATGTTTGCTTAATGTGACAAAACTAAAAGTTCAACAACATCCACTTTTATATTGTTAAGAAAAAATAACATGCACCTAACACATCTTGAACATGACAAGTGTGTCAATGGAGGGGTTCTTGAGTTAATCTAAAAGGGCCATGGGGTACATCAGACAAAATACTAGTCAAATACAACAAGGGATGTTAACAGCATAAGAACTTAGAAAGTAATGTTATTGCAAAATCTCCCTTGTTTGTATTATCTCTTTCATTGGTATTTGTCTTTTAGCCTATAAGTCCAACTGCTCTTCTAAAAGTTGTACTTAATACATTTACACTAAGCTTGGAGGAAAAATCCATGACCTGGATTTTACACTTTGCATAACTATGAAATACTAATTTATCCTGAACTGTTACAGTATTTTTAAGGGTCAAGATCTGGTTTCCATTCCAGTAAGCTAAAAAAACATAATTTGTAAAAATACATGCTACCATGTTATGCAAAATTACACATGGGTCAATTCTCAGTCATTTGGTTCTGCGAAGTGTTTATCAAATTCTTGACCTCGCCCTGGCTGAAGTACACCTACTAACGCTCAGGGATATTCCTGGAAGGACATGACTAATGAGTACTGTGATATTTTTTTCACCGAGTAACACCTCTGGGGTCAAGCAGTGCAGCTGACACAAGTGCGTGTTTATCAATGTGTATCTATGTCAGCTAGGGACACACAGACAGTGTAAGCAGCCTGCACTGGTGTTTGACAAACAAGAGAGACAAGGTTGTGGCAGAAAGATCAGAGTCCCTGGAAAAGAGCTACCATGATGATCAGTCACTGGAAGCACACACACACACACACATACGCAGACATGCACGCACGCACACACACACACACACACACACACACACACACACACACACCCCAAAAAATTAAAATTTATTTTGTAAATGGAATACATATGGTAAATAATGGTTGAAGGACTGTTTTTCTTTTAGCCATGTTTTGATATTGAATTCAGACAAAGAAAGGCGATTAACCAGTGAGGAGACAGGTCATTTGGTTCAGGGTTCATGTTATAGATAATAATTGTTTAATCCTTGTTTTTCTGATCAAATAAATACGCTGAGGCAAACAATGAAGTTGCTCCAGTTGTCAGCGACCGATCTTTTAAAAACCATCTGACAGCTGTGATCCCATCCTGTCCATTGAGCTTAATTAGGCTTTATGATAATAATAACTACTTATTTGTTAATAATCTGAGCGGGGAAACCCTCATGTAAATAAAAGGTGTGTGTGCATCTTGGCCAAACACAAGATACACACTCCTATATGCACGCTGCATGCAAAATAATACATTATTATATTATATTTATAATATTTTCAAAGTACACTTCATTACCTTTACTAAATATGTTAAAAGCACACTTATATATTTTACACTGCTGAGTGGCAAAAACAGAAAAGAACTGTGTGTGATTGTGGAGACGTGTGTGAGCACGTTGACCAGCTGCGCTGTATCTTGCAGTGCCGGCTGTTTTATATCTGCACCTTGCATTGAGACCAAGTTTTGGCTGGTCTACTTTACTTTACGAACCATGCCTTCATTCTGCCTTCACTCTCAGACCTCCTGCCCCTTGGCACACAGACTTGGTGCAAGTGGATTTGCTATTGTACACTAGTGGCAAAAATGACACATGTGCCCAGTGCACCAGGTGTAAGACAGCAATGCCACCTGTGCCACTGGCGTACCAGGTTTGCACCGGGTGTACAATAGAGCCCCTTATGTTAAAGGCAGCAGGTGGTAAACACAGACAGAAACAGGTTTTGAAATGAAATGAAGTTAAATTGAATGAGCTTACTTATCACTTAAAATAAATTACATCACTGACATTTTAGCAACATTTTGTTTTAAAGAAGAGAGTATTTTGCTGCATGAAGGGACAAGACTGCAAGTGTATAAAAGTTCAAACTCTAGCAATTTTGTGAGTCATAACTTAAACAAACAATAATTTTATGGGATCTTTTTGAAAAAAATATCATCCAGGAGTGTTTTACTTTACAAAAAAAAGACATTACATGATGGTTGTAGACAGTTGTGTATGAAAGTTAGTGTTTTGCTTCGGGAATTTGGTTGAAGTTGGCTATTTAAAAGCCACATATCTGGGTTGTTGATCCATTCTTTACTACTGTTAAAGGTTCAAGTGAGACCTTATTTTGTTAAAGAGGACTCAAATCTAATGCACAATAGTAAAACATCACTTCAAAGGCAATTACCTTACTCATTTTTGTCCCCAAGCCAATGTAACACCATATTGCTGGGTTTCATTGAGCAATTAGGTTATAGTATGAACAGCCAAAAGAGTTTGGATATAACAGACTATGTGACTATATATACAAAGAACTGAATAAATCTGTTGAAAGAAAAATTAATAACTGCAAAGATTTTAGAAAATCCTACAAACCCTACTGGAATCAGGTAAGATTTGCACACTTTGTGGCAAAATCTCAGAAAAACAGAGAAAAGATATCTAATATGCAAAAATAAAAACCTGAGGGAAGAGCTAAGAGAGGTAGTACTTAAAAAAGTGGGAACAAGATTTTGCTGATTTGTTTTCTGGTTGTTGAAGTTCATTTGATCATGCTTTTTTCTGATGGAAATAATTAATTTAAAAGAGGATATGGAAACTGAAATGAAAGCTGTTAATGACTGCAACATGTTTTGAATGCAAAATTTTCTGTTGAAGAGGTAACAACCGTAGTGGATAAATGCAACGGAGAAAAAGCCACTGGAGTTGATGAAATATCTAATGAAGTGTTGTGTTCCGTGAATAGTTTCAGTTTTGTGTTGATAAAGGCAATATCCCTACACAGTGGCACAAGACCACTATTAAATCTATTCCTAAATCCTTGAAAAAATGACCCCAAATCGCCACTCAGCTTCAGGGGAATCAGCCTCATTAGCTGTGTGTATAAACTGTATCCTTCACTCTTAAACCACAGATTGGTAAATCAACTTTAGAAGGCAGGTTTGCTTGTAGATGAACAGAATGGATTTGATCATAAATATGCAGTGACCTCCATTATATGCGCAAGAATTAAGGAGAATAAGTAGACGTTTGTCTGTTTCATTGATTTCAAATAGGTTTTTGGCTGAATTCATAGGGAACTTCTTCAATACAGATTGTTAAATTTTGGTGTCAATGGAAAATTTGATTATTCCATTAAGTCTCCATAATAAGCACCTGTTGCCTGCATTCAGGTTACAGGTTACATGAACCAAAATTGCGAACTTCCTGTCTCATAAAGAATGATTATGGTGTAGAATCTTATGTGAAGAATAACTTGAATAAAAGACAAAGATCTCTGTGTGCACATTTACATCCAGGAACATTACCATGAACTCTGGAGAATAGCAGGTTTAATGCCACTCCAGATAGGGACAGACTATGTTTGCTGCGTGAGCTTGGTGAAATTGAGAGTGAGGTTCATTTTTTTTGTTTTGCTGTCCAGCCTATGAGGACTTAAAAGACAAACTTTTTATTATCATATCCTCTGTTAATGTTGATTTCTTTTGGTTGGATGAGTATGAGAAACTTGAGCTGTATTTCAGAAATGGAGACTTTTCTGTAGCATATTTTATTTGCCAAGCTTGGGAGAGAAGACAAAATATTCTGTTCAAGACTGACTTGTAAAATGGACTATGATTTTGTATTGAAAGTGTAATGTTTGAACACTGCAACTGAATTCTTTGGTGTCTGTTAAACCAATGAGGGTGCATGGCACGAATATAAAATGGAAATGAAAATGAAAAGGAAAATGACAGAAGATAAGGTTCTTCATGCTGCCGTTGGCTGGGAGGCTGCACCACTCTACCCAAAGGTCGCCACCCAGAAATGTGCTGAACACAGCTAAACAAAATGAATATGAGGAATACAGGCAAAGGGCAAGGTCACCACCACAGACTTCCAGTGGGTCATCAAAGATGATTGAAAGAGATTACTTAAATATCTACCTAAATGTGTTTGCAGCGGATGTGAGTTAGGGTGGCTGTGTGTGTGGGTGCATGAGGAGACATAGTGTGAATAAGAGAGAGAGAAAGAAAGAATTAAGAAAGGGCTTACATATCACTTTTAAGAAATTATATCACTGACATTTTTTAAAAGAAGAGAACATTTTGCTGCATGAAGGAACAAGACTGTGAGAGCATCCAACTTCCAAATCACTGGCAATTCGGTAAGTCTGAACTCATACAAACAATAATTTTATGGGATCATTTTAAAAAAGTATCATCTAGCAAAGTTTTTATATTTACAACAAAGACATCAAGTGATAGTAGTTGACAGTTGTGTACAGAAGTTAGTTTACTACTTTAGGAACTTGGAAGAAGTCACACTTCTAGGTTGTTGATCCAAAATGCTGAGATCTAAAAACATATTTTACACTCAAAACTAAAATTAAGGGATTGCGATCAAAATTGTGCTACACGTTTTTAGGCTCATAATCTTGCAGTTTTACATGTGGCATCTGAGAACAAGTGGCTTTACATAATTGTCTTTGAACCTTATGTTACTAAGAGAACTTGGTAAAAGTTGGCAGTATAATGTTCATAAAAACTAAGTGGTTAAACTTTCCAAACAAGTATGCTATATTATGAAAGCAATTTATATCATTGAACCTATATCTTTGAACCTAATATTATTTTAAACTTGGTTAAAGTTAGTATTTTTGATTCTTTGATTTTTTAGCCAAACTACCAGCCCAGGCTGGAGTATTTTCGCCAAACAGGTACAGGCTGCTGCACTTCAGGCTTCGGTGTGTGTCCTCCAGGCTGTGTGCTCTGCCGGTCGCCGTCGTCCAAGCCGGTTATTCATGGCCGCTCCCTTGTTCATGGCCACCCCCTCGTCATGGCCGCTCTCTTCCAGGGCCGCTCCCAGCTGCTCCCTCGGCTGTCCTCTTGGTCGCTCTCTTCACCAGCACGCACCCTCATCAATACCAACCCTGTCACATAACCATAGTTATTTAATCACTGGCAGATGAGTAAGTTGAAACATTTGTTAATGATTAATTTCAGAGCTGATTTTTTTAATGTATTACTTTGTAATGCAAATTTCTTTAAGATAATTATCTCATTTTATAAATGACAATATACAATCGTGTTTTAAAGGCTAGCATATAACTTTGACAGAAGTTGAAGATTTTGAAAGTCGACTCAATCGATCTACCAATTTCCCAATTTTTTTTTCCAGTTTTGTTTAAGTTGGTGTGTTGATTTTTGAAATTTGTTTTCTAACAGAGGTCAACTGTTGACAGCAAATGCCTCTGTGACAGTGCCTTATATACTTTAAGAGTTGGCATATTTCTTTTAAAACATTGTCAAAGTCAGTGATTGTAATCTTCACACCTCCTAATTGTTGATCTTCCAAAAACAGTATGCCCATTCAAAAAAAACAATTATTTTATTGTACTAAAAAGTGTAAAGTTGTTGTATACTTTGTCCTACTTGACATGTAGGTTCTTGAAATGTATTTTCTTGCAGTGTAAGTTAGGCCCTCTTTTATCAATTATCAAATCTTGACTGATTAAAAAGGTGGGAGACCACAGACATAAGGACAGTTTAATTTTTTAACATAATGGCCTAATCCTCTAAGCACACACACTAGACGATTTGTCCAGACCACCGGACCACACACCTGTCATTTTTGGCAGTGATTTCACAGTAGCAATTCCACGAACACGAGATCTCACAGACACCCATATGATAAAATGTTGTGCATTAAACATTAACTAGTCTCTCATATATTTGCCATAAATTGATTAGCCTTGTTCCATTTAATTTGGGGCACAGTTTTATTTGCCATGTTTGTAACTATAAAAGTATGCAACATCCAGTTGGTGATACTTCCTGGTGTGCTAGCTCTCACTGGCCATCGAGGGTATTAAGTCAGAGGCAGTCAACTAGGAATTGTAAATATCAAACTTAATATGATCCAAGGTTGGTGAGGCTCCAACTTGTTTGGGAGCCGTAAAATAATCTTACTGACGCCCAACACTTGAGGTTAGTTTGGACATATAATTAGTCGTGACCAAGCTGTGGGTCGGGCCACACACTGTCCAATCGTTGCGGGTTGCAAATCGGACACAGAATCAGGCTTAAAATTGTCTAGTGTGGAGAGAGCCTTAATTGCAAGCAAATGTCTTTGTGTTTATTTGGAAGTACCTCATTACCTATTTACTGCTTTTGAAATTATAAAATCCAATCATGAAATAGTTCTTTGAAATTGTGGGGACCTGCCCAAATGTTCTCACAACACTGACTGAAAAAAACTGGTCTGCACAAAGATAGCAATACAAGTACCAACACCACTCACACACACGTGCGCTTGCACACACGCTTACAAGAACAGTGCCAACATGGCAGAGCCTAGGGTCAGAAGAAATGTCCGCTGTACTTCTGTGATTATATGAGACCCCACTTATTTTTTAGCATTTCCTGATATTTGTGTGTGAGTGAGTGTATGATGCTCAGTAAAATGATTTTCTGTCATTTTCAAGTTACAGAGAGGAAGGGAGAAGCTTGTATTCATTGCATTGAAAGTTACATCTCATCGGTCACTGTTTTTCTGATTTATTTTGTAGTGTTTTGTTTGTTTATTACATAATATAGCCAACAATATAAGACAAAGAGTTATTGTCATGGTTTGCAGTTTTCACCACTGGTTTCTCTGTGTCACCCTAAACACATCACCACTCACTTACTCACTCCCTCAGCCAACATCCTCTGCCAATCAGTCTCAACCACTTGCACCTGTCCCCACATTGTATAGGTCTCCCTCTCCCTTTGTTCTCTGCCAGATTGTGATGCATTCATGCCAAACTCTCCAGCAAAATCTTTCTCTGCTTGCTTCGACCACCCCTCCTCGCCTCTGTCCTGGTAACCACTTCTGCCCTTTTGGTTAAAAGCTCAAGTGGCCTCTGTTTTTTTCCTTGTTTCTTTTTGTCTGCCTGAGGCTGTGGTTTTTTGTTACTGGAAAAGAGCATCAGTTCACTTGTATGTCCCGGAGCCTTTCCCCCATAGTCTGGTTGCCATACCTGAAACTCTAAACTGCTAAACAACTGATATTACCTGTTTTTTTTGCGGTGAGTTAAGTTCCTTGCTAAGAGTGAAATAAAGGTCATTACCAATTAAATTGCTGTTAAGAGTGTTTGCATTTGGGTCCATATTCCACTGTTTCAGTTATACATTATTCATTATTGTAAAGTGTATATCTATTTCAACACAATAGGGAAAGCAGTAAAAAATACTATGCGCGTTTTATCCAAAAAAAAAAAAAAAGTGACAAACATTTTAAATTGACATGAGACTTAGCAACGTCTGATGTTGGTGCATTGAAAATGTCTCGTGTTATAGCTTGATTAAATGTCTCGTGTTATAGCTTGATTGTACACTGTAAGAAATGACCGTGGAATTTACATAAAAAACTATATAAAAACCCTACAGAAAAGTATTGTAAACCCGAAAACATATATTTTTTGTTTAAATCACAGTGAACTTTTGTAAACTATTAAACAGAATGTTTTGTTATATTTACAACAACATGTGATTATGATCAAATCTATTTGTGAAAATTACAAATATTGTTAACAAAAACTGAAAAATACTGTAATACTCATAACAAAACAATTTAGTTAATTTGACATGTAAATATTGTAAAAATTATATTTTTAGTCACTTTACAAGTTTATGCTGTACTTTTAACATGATTAATGAAACAATAGAGGTAATACAAATGTTTTCACAAAAAATCATTGTGAACCTGAGAGGTTGCCTATAGGCCTATTCATATTAAATATGAATATTCATATATTAAAATATATGCTACAATTATAATAACATTTGTTTGAAAGATTTTTCCCTCTTCACCTTACAGTCCAGAGCAACGCCCCTTTCATGTTTCATGTGTTCTGAATTGTGGCAATTGTGGCAGTGAATTGTGGAGCTGATTGTATACATTTTTTCTTGCTTCCTAGAAACCACACACACACACACACATACACACTTGTAGGGCACAAGTCCTGCTCATATACACTACTGGTGGAACCCTTGAGAATAAAAACTTTTGAACTGGACACCAGCTGTGTTCTCACTGACACCCCCATTGGTCTCAAGCCAGCCCCTAAAAGAAACCCTTCCCTTTTATTGTTTTTATAATTTAGGCTATTTGTAGCCTATTATAGAGTGTACGCTAACGTAAATTAAAACTATTGATATATGCAAAGTAGGCCTAATACTTCTGTTCAGCCCTAGTCCTTGTATGCTTTGATCTCTTAGTCTACAAAATTTAATGTAATACTCAGCCTACTGGTTTATGTTGATAAAATAATATTAATACTTTGAGCATTGTGTCATTAACTCGGGCTAAACAACATAACAGTGCCTTCTCTAACCACAGACTTGTGCTTTTTGCTCATTGTACACTGAGTCCGCCTATTTTTGAATTTCAAAGTGCGCAGCTGAAGCTCGTCTCTGATTAAATAATGATGTGAGGTCGGGAGTAGCGGAGCTCCTCGTTCACTGCGGCTGACGTCATTAACGAGCGAGGCAGAGCAGAGCAGCACTTGCTGGAGCAGAGGAGAAATCTTCACTTTCTTTTCAAAGTTTTTAGGATAAAACTATGATTTTAACACAAGTTTTGTGGACGGTCTGCTGCTGTTCAATCAGAAAATTGAAAGTTTGCATGGTAAGCTTCACATTTAGCCTACTTTTTTTCGAGACCAAATGAAAATGTGTGATGAAAGCACATGATGTAAGCTAGCACCAGCTGAGCTGCTAGCTAGCTAGATCAAAGCGTGATAACTTAGTTCAGCTGAAAAGCACAGGCAAATACTGGACATCCTAAAAATGATCACTTGTGTCTTTTGCAAAAAGAAATTGGATACATTAAGAGGCTATGTACTACATTGCAGAGTTCACAGGAATGAGCCCCTTTGTCTTTTCAAATGTGTTGGCGCCAACTGTAGTCAAACATTTACCACTTACTCAGCTTTCAAGGGCCATTTCTATCGTGTGCACAATGCACCTGCACTGCAAGCTGCCATGGCTGTTGTTGCAGATTTAAAATGTGCAATTTCATTATGTGCCTGCCATTTTTGTAATTTTTTTTCTGTTCTGTTTGAAGGTGGCATTTCTTCTTCAGTGCAAATATGAGTGACTCAGAGCGAACCTTCCTAGATGTCACCATTATGGAAGTCCTACCAGAACTTCCAGCAGTAAACAAAAACATACTGGCAGAGCACTTGCAGTCCATTGGAGTCGATACATATGATGATCTACGCTTCGTAACGGAGGCTGATTTGATGACAGCATTAAGACCTGTACAAGCCAGGGAGCTTCTTTCCATATGGAAACGGAAATGTAAGTAAAAACACCACACACCACCACACAATTATTCAAAATCAAAAGCAGACATGAACTTTGTGTAATATTGTACTGTGTGAATCATAATCCTATTTTTTTTTGGTCATTTAAAGACCAAACTCCCGAGAACAGCTCACTATCATCTGTGGAAGCCTCACCAACCCAAGCGCTGTCATTGCTCTCAGTTTCACCCCCAAGTTCATCATCAACCTCCTCCAGCAGCCCAGGTCTTGACACACAGTGGGAAGACAACTTTGAAATTCCATGGAGAAAATTTACTGAGGAAGTGATGCATTCTTTAGAGAGGGGAAAAAGGGCAGGCCCAAAACTGAGGAGGCAAATGGTCCGGATTGTTGTGACTGAGATGATGGAAAAATGCCCTCATGTGGGTAAGGAGCATTCAACTGACGTTGCAAAAAAATGGTGGCAAAATATCCCAAGTCTCTGCAAGATGTACTAGAGGGCGATATTGTTGGAACAGGCTACCAGTCCCTTGTGAAACAGCTGCAAAACAGAATTGAAAATGTGAGGCGCGCTTCAACACCCAAAATAAGAAAAAGAAAACATCAGACCAACTCAGACCACACAGACGAGAACCCATTAGAAGAGAGAGCAGTAATGCAGGACACATACAGATGCATTAAATGGAATGTGAAATTTCTGCCCCTCGAAAAAACTCAGGAGAGCCAGCAGCAAAAGATGGAAAAACTCAAGGTGATGTTCCAACACTGTGATGCCAACTCAGAGGAGGTAAAATGTCTAATGAAGTCCACTTTTTACACACTGTCAACATGTCAACCAGGGGAAAAGTATCAAATGCCTTAGAGAGGAGTGGCCGTTTTGGTTTGATGAACTTGGCATGTCAGTCCACTTCAAGGAACTCATTGGGATTGACCTCAAAGAGACATTCACACGAAATCTGGATTTGAAGGGGAAAAGGCTTCTCGACTATATGACCACAGTTTGTGTCAACAAGAGCAAGAAGTTTCTTCAGAATTATGCAAGGCTTCAGAGGATGTGGGGACCGCAGAGTGGCTGCTCAGCTGATGTGATAGAGATGCTCCTGCTTCTGCTCAGCTACTTCGATGAGAAGTAGGAGTCTATGTTCTTCCATGTTGAAGATACTTTACATGTCTGGCAGAAGAGGTCCAACTGGAGCAAGTACCTCTGACACCCACTGTTATTGTCTCTTGTAAGTTTGTTTCATATCTTTTTTTAAAAAATTGTACTGTTTATAGAATTTGTCATGTGAGTGCAGAGCTTATTAACATAACCTGTTAAATATTTTTTTAATAGGACAATCCTGCTATTCCTCAACGAGGCATGCTGAGTCTGGATCAGACCCTTACCAACACAAACATCTCCTCCTTCATCTCTGCATTGTGCCTCATGTTCGTGAGCTACTACTGTTTCAACATCCACCACCCATCTGAGCTGGCTTCAACTCTGGAGTTTCTTCAAAGATGAGTAAACATGGCTTACTCATTTCTCAGACCTGGACTCGGACCTGGGACTCTGGGACCTGGAGTCTGGCTCCAGGGTCCCAGTCGTAACCCTTTGGTGCAGGTCTGTTCAAATATCGTTCCTCCAGGAATGAAGGCGTTGTAGTTATGAAACTTAACCAAACGAAATACGCCTTTTACAATCATTACTAAAACTTATCCAATCAAAATCCAAAGTCTGGACAGTTTTTGTATGTGATTGGTTGTTTTTGTCTGTCAATATTACTGAGTACTGCCCACCTCAACTTTTCACATTGACCGTCATGGCGTTGGGCAGGTCACACGCATATACACACAGACCGAGAATATTTTAGCTCCCAAACTATCAAAGTAATGATGGAAGGAGTACTAACAGTGTGACAAGAGCAGTCTTCCAGGTGTGAAAGACTTTGATTATGTGCAAGGCATTACAAGAAGAAAATGCTTAATATGCTTTAATATGCTTTTATTCTACAGGTGTTTTTTCTCTATCAACCTAGAAAAAGGAACCAAAGTAGAGAATAAAAACTCCAAGCGTCCTCTCAACATGAACCCTCGAGTCCTCACCCTGATACAGGAGCTCTCTGATCACCAGTGGCGTTAAGCCTCAATATGGACTCTTTCTGTGGACTCTGGCTGTTTGTTTGAGAAGAGGTAATGTTTTCACTCCGTTAAATCCACAATGTGTATTATGGTAATTAAGGCACAATATGTTTTTTGTTTTAAAGTCTTAATGGTGCACTATGTAACTTTCTGGTAGAGGGTCTGCCACCTGCTTTTTTCATGAAGATGTTCTAACCTTAACAAATGTGCATTCTAACTGTGAGGGGGCTCACCTATCCACAGATCTGACCTGTAACTTTGCCTGTTGGCATCACCTGATTATCTCTATGGATATAGATACGTTTTATGCCATACTATGGAACATTCCAGACAGGAAGAGTATGGGTTGTTGTGAGCCTGGCACTTAAACGAATGTCCAGATTTAAAGAGGCTAATCTTCTGGAGTACTTCAACCTGGATTCAGTCACGTTAAAAGAACCAGTTCATGTAGCATCTTTACATATTCTTTACATTGAACAAAAAAAAATGCATCCAATTGTTTACAACTATTGATGATGGCTGTTAAATAAATGTCCCAGAAGTTATATTTTCCTCTCTTGTCTTTTTTTCAAGATGTATTTTTGCATTTTTTGGTGTAGGTGTTGTAGAAATAATTTTGCAGGTTTTTAAGTAAATTTTACACAATAAGTTAATTATTAATACATAAAAATACAGCATGTTATGAAGAGATTTTATGTATAATATACAGAACAGCTCCATTTAAAATGCAAAGTTTTATTGTTGCTCTACCAGTTTAAGAGTTTTTTGTTTGATATTGCCCTGTTAATTTTATCATTTATTGATGCACAAAAAGCAATTATTACATGTAAAAAATACAGGAAATGGTCTATTTATGTACAACACTGTTATGCAAAATTCACACATTTTTTGTAGACTTAACATTTTTTTAATGTGATTTTTTTGTTTTTTGTCTGTTTTTTTTGTAAGTATGGATACATGTTCCTCCAGAACACATGAAATTAGGTGTGGGGTGCCTCAAGGGTCAATTTTAGGTCC
>JAQMCX010000053.1:313631-429107 GCA_029814765.1 Acanthurus leucopareius | reverse complement strand
TGGCTGCAACATGTTTGGCATTGAGTGGTAGCGGAGGTTGGTAGAGCTCCGGATAGGCAAATTCTTTCTTGGACAATTTGTGCACACATCCAGATTTCCACCCGTTTTTCACCCAACAAACCTTTTTTTTAAAAAAAATAAACATGCAGCAAATGATCAGAGCAGGAGTCGAACTCGGGTGGAGAACGAGACCCACATGGGTCGCCCACCCTACAGACTGAGCCACGCCGGGAACTCGTGCAATGAGAAACGTTCCGCACTGTTTGTAGTGCAAAAAAAATTGCAATTAAATGCGTTATTTTTTTAATCACTTTTTCTGTAATTAATTAATCATAATTAAGGCGATAAAGTCCCAGCCCTAGTCTTGACAAAACCTTTATCCTTGTTACACCAGCAGTCACCTGCACTGTTTACAGTAGTCAAGCTTGGAATAAAAAGCTTATGATTAAAAAACTTGTAAGGTCCTTAAAATCAGCAAAACAGCCACTGAATCACTTAACATTATCTGTGCAGTTTTATGTCTTCTTTATTTACCTGTGAATGTATTTATGTATGTTTGATGGAATACTTTGTGGATGCACATGATGTTAACTTGTTTTTGCCAGATTATCTAAAAATATTTTGTATTACAGTGGGGTTGGCTGGTGTCTGCATTGGAGTGGTGTGTGTTTGTGTGCAACCACAACAGCCGAGGTGATCACTGGAAGAGCAGTTTCGACAAAAGTCCTGGATTCATAAAATCCATCATGGCGAACGGTAACGAGTCACTGTGAATGGGTTGATGTTCATAAACTGTGCAGATTTGATTCCATCACATCATGTAAACTCTGTGTGTCTGGTGCATGTCAGGGTTTCGGACACCTCTTGGCACATGGGTGGTGAGCGGGCTGCACTGCCTCCCTTTGTGGCTGTATGGGTGTCAGTGGGGTTTACTGGCCCACTGGTTGCATCTGCCTCCCTGGATCCAGGCTCTGGGAACTCTGATGCTGTCAGCAGGCCGCCTGCTAGCTCTGTCAGTGGAGGTGAAAATAACCTGTGATGGTCTTAAACAACACACTGACAAAAGTTGAAACTACTGAAGTAAATGCTGCATATATTTCTTGTTTGTTTGTTTGTGCATGTAAAATTCCGACAGCCTAACAACCCATTTGTCTCTGCAGACATGGTGTATATGGACACACATTGAATACCTCACCATTGATGAGGAGCAAGAAGAGAAAAAAGACTGAAAGCTATTCAGCAGAGTCGGCTTCTTCTGCCCGTCTACTCTGGAATAATGCTGACCTCAATCTATTACATTTACATGAACAATGGCCTTATGGGATACATGTTTATCAACATGGTAGCAGGACCCATTGATCTTCTACCTAATCACAGACTGAAATCAGCCTTTTCTGACACTGTTGTAGGATTGTCAGCAGACCAGTCAAAAAGAACGATAATGTCTGTACTTAACAACAGTTTCCATTAGAGATGAGAATATTTTAGGTCATTACCATTTCTTTATTAAATCAAGCAATTAAAGGGAGAGGCTGATTGTTCAATAATCATTACACACTATAATGATTATTGAACATGAAGTTTTTATGTGATGACAATCATGTTTCAAATTCTTTATGACCTGAATGGATTTACATGAACTGTCTGTCTTTGAGGTTGATATTTTTATTTTTTATGATGTGTTAAAAAGGCTATTTATTTTTGCTTCTGTGCACAATATTTATTCTAGGTCATTATTTAAATCAGCTGTTTCGAAACGTAGGGTTGAGGCCTAAAATGGGTCAAAGGCTGGTTTTCATTGGGTCATTAACAGGGAAAAAAAGTTGTTTTTTTTGCCATGTTTGGCTGGTCTGCTCATATCATGCCGTGTCCAGTCCTATTGTGCAGAGAGAAACTTCATATACTCAGCACTTTATTGCTGTGATTTACTTTTATAATACAATTAATAAATTTTATATATCATTTAAACTCATAGTTTGTTGTGCTTTCTTTTACTGGTGCCTCATGTAAAAATGTGGAAGTTATGGCAATTAACTGTATACATTCATAATCTGGGTTTGATGGAGACACCGAATTTTACTTTTGGGTCTTAAGCTGTCAAGGTTTAGGAACCTTTGGTTTAAATGAGTTTATACAATGAAGCAATGCAATGGAAAATGTGCTTTATATATTAAGTATTTGATACAATCACATTTTTTTTTGCCCTTGAATTGCAAACAAATGTAGACTCAGAGAAAAGGGCAGCTATCCACCTGTGCAGTGTCAAGAATGAGCCAATTCTCTTCCATTTCTACACCTTCATACAGATTTAATTTGATTGAATATGCAACTGTTTTTTTTTAAATACTGACAATTATCAATTTGTAGTTGATGGACAAGGAAAATGCGTTTTATATTCCTTGAAAAATCACCAAATTTCTAAAAAAGAAAAAAGGTGGAAGGACTGTTTTAGAGAACAAACTAACGTATTTGCCTGCTGGTCATTACATCCATTAGCAGTGGGCATTCCTGTTCATTCTGGAAGTGTTAGACACATAACCACTACTGAATAAAATGCTGAAAGACAGTCCAAGGCCCAAGCACATTCTTCCATATACTGTTAGCGGTACAATATATGTTCTACTATAACTTCAACAGGTCATAATGCTGACGGGTTGGTAAAGCGCAAGGTCACTTCATGAAGTCAAGACCCCCCAACAAAGGAAGGAAACAAGGAGGCTTATGATGGAAAATACATTTACTACTCTGTACCATGGACTGCTCTTGTGTGTCATTAATATTTATTCAGACATGTTTCATTAAATGGGGTGTGAGTTAACTCTAGTTTTAAGTGTGAGCACAAGAGAAAGATCCAGGTGGCTTTTGTGATCAATGATATAAGTTTTAATGTATTTTTTTCAGCTAACAGTGGAGTAGTAACAGGACAACAGTGAAACATCCCTTAATCACATTTGGTGTCAATCATCTGAGCTCTGAAACAGGTGTGTTGGAGAGATCACAGCTTTATTGAACATCCTTGTCCATATTTCCCAGCATACCCACACCCTCTGACGCTTCACCTCCTCCAGCACTGTAACTACAGTATTCCCTTTCAGATTTAAGCAGATCACAATGATGACCAGTACAGTCAGGTCAAACCTTGTCTTTTACATTCCATCAGTCAGCTGTTTCTCATAGCTACTTTGAAAAGATAAACACCATATTTTCCGTTTTCCTGTTGGCCAAACAGAATGTGGCATCATGGCAAGGTATTGACAGTTAAGCTGGAGCTTAAACAGAAAATACCTCAAAATCAGTGACAAAGATCCTTTTCTTAAATTTTTATGGGTGCTACGGAGAAAATCCCTTGCAGACGTTGCAGAAATTGCTTGCCAGCGGCTCCAAAACAGTAGCCCTAATAGACCAGGATGCAATTCAACGGGTGACGTGTGACCTTTGAGTAAATGCAGTCATTGTAGCTGCAGGAGAGGACAAAACAAATCCCAAGATGACATCGTACAGTGCAGGAGTATCTGAGGCTGGATTTCCCCATTAAAAGTTTGCAGTTATTCACTTTGTTGGACAAGATATGATATTTAGTCAGGAGTCCAACTCTGTTGTAATGTTTTGTTTCTGCAATTCTATCCTTGTATAGAACTAACACTGTAACATTCATTTCCATGTCTGCCCTGGAAGAACGTTCTCTGTTTCCAAGAAGGAGGGTGTGTCAGGAGGGAGGGAGTGCCTTATGAAGCCAAAGCACCTAGAGTGTAGCTGAGCGTCCTTTTAAGGGGGCTAAGGCTGGACCTCCTCAGCTAGAGCCACTCATACCACTGCTAGAGAGAGAGACGTCCGACAGCACTGAAGCAACAGCAAGGCAAAGCTAGTTTTCTTATTCACTTGAAAAAAAAAACAGTGGGGTACTTCTCCAAGGCATCAGAGTTTCAGCCACATTGCAGATATTAGTGCCTAAATTCATTATAGCTGGACTCTTTTTCACATTTTCCATCAATGGGAGCATCTCAGAGCAAACTCTCTTCAGTTATTTCTATATAGAGCTACAAATGTAATGCTTGTCTCAGATCAGGCCTGACCACACAGCTGTGACCAATTACATTGCAGTTATATAAAGGGTCAATTCACACAAATTATGAAACAAAATATTTCTCACTTCTCACTTGTGGTATCTAGGCATGCAGATAGTTTTAGTTTAATAGTACATTCTCTGACACTCTGAGCAGTGGAAGTGAATTGAAGTTAACTTCTTGAATAAAAAATGGACAAAAGAGGCAACTGTAACATTTCCATTTAAGTGTGCCCATTACTCCAGTTGTTTTTGAGGGATTGAATTTTGGCTCCAAGGAACTTGCAATTATTCAACCAAAACTATCTACAGTGCTAGATACTACAATGGCAGCGGTGCCCAATCTGTGGACCTGCATAAAAACACGGGATGTTTAACTCTTCAAAAGCCTAAAAAAACTTTTCAAACAAAGAGTCTGATAAGATACAATCTAACAAATTGAACAGGAGAGTATTATGTTTGTTGTCAGCTTATAATAAATAACGTGTGTCTTTGTCTTAGCTGGCTAGTAAATCTTAAGAAATGTCAGCAGAGAAATGCAAAACTTTATGCTTGAGGTCATTTGGACAGAGTGGCTATTCAACAAACTGTCCAGCAGAGAGCACTTGATTTCTACACTGTAAGTGTCTACTTGGTCCCAGTTCTGGATTACTTTTTTGTTGTTGTTGTTTTTGTGTAAATAGAATGTAACAAAAAAGCCACTGCTGGCTTGACAAAAGTTCTAGTAAGTACAAATGTGAACCACTGCACTACAGGTAAGTAAGATCTATTTTTCTTTTTTTTTTTTTTAACTGAATTTGTGTACTTTGATCCTCTGAAAGTTTTGCCTTTTGACCAGAAGATGCCAATGAAGCATCAGACTGCTGGGAAACATTAGGCTTTAGACCATTTTAAATGACATGAGATATAACAAAGTGAACATCATGGCAATTACACTGTGTAAGAACATAATTGATTGGTTGTTACTGGATTATTTGGGCTGTTGGTTCATTATAATTCAAGTCCAGCAACCTTGTAAGCAAATGCGGTGAGTTAAGCTCTGTAGCGAAACAACTGATGGAGTTTTGGACAGAAATAGTCACTCAGATGGAGTTTTGGACAGAAATAGTCACTCAGATGGAGCCTGATGGAAAATGTAAAAAAAAAAGAGGTCCAGTAGCAAAAAAAAAAAAAAAAAAAAAAGTATGTATAAATATTTAAAACTTTGCTTTAATGGGATATCTGACAGGTCGTGGTGGAGAGGAGAGACCAGATGCACAGGTAAACAGGCCGGCAACACACGCATTCATACATCAAACATACAATATTGGTCCCCATTGTAGTGCCCTTAAGGGTTTAATAGTTTATTTAGCACTTAAAAGTATGGGTCCGTCTACAGACAGATAACTGCAAGCTGGTGTAAGGCTGGTAATCATCAGTGGAGCACTTGGGCACCAAGAATTCTATCTGTGTACACATACACACAAAACACACACAGCCACGCCTTAAGATCAACAGCTAAAGGGAGGCTCATACGCCTCTGTACATGTAGCATCTTCCTCTTCTCACTCCTATCCATGTCCCTTGTTTTATAATTGTTGAGCATTTTCTTTAGGATTCATGGCTCACTCAGTAAGAAAAGCATAAACAATGGGCTACATAAACATACACTTTTGCATATAAATTATTGGCATTTTAATTTTCTAGGTCAGTACTAAGCTGGAAAAACACAAAATAAACTGAAAACAAGACCTGTGAAGCCTTTTTTGTGTATAACAATATACCCACTGGTTCAACACATTCCACTGTTAGTAATCTCTCTCCACCAAGCAGTTGAAAGAGGAGTTTTCTTAGGGTCCACTTTCATTTCTTTGTGAAGAAAAAAACAGCCTTCAGCTGAAACTTAGGTGTACAATCTGCAGTATCATTTTCTGTACAAGTGTCAAAAATATCTGACATTTTCCACCTTTTTTCTCCAAGTGATGATGTTGAAAGATGTGGGTTGAAACACGTTTTTCACAGATGCGTGTGGGGTCCAGATACTGTCATGTACATAGCCCTGGAGAACATGGTTTTGATCTGTGATGAGTTTCATGGCATTCAGAGCTACACTGGTTCAAATACAAAAGCAAAATGGTCCTCCAAATCCAAACTAAAAAGAAAAAGGCGAGCGAGACGAGAGGAGAGGTCATTAGTCATCCTTACAGGAGGTTTCAGGTTGTTGTTTTTTTTAAACCCCCCCCAGTCATGTGTCCTCTTACTCTGGGAGAAATGCAACAGTCTGCACTGTGGGGTGAAGCTGCATCCAGTCTGGTGTTGCATCCTGGTGGTTCGTGTGGGTGTGTATGAGGTTTGATAACGGTGTCTTTTCTACTCTTTTTTACAAACTCAACTCAGAAAGAAGTTGGGCTGGTATGGAAAATGCAAATAGAAAAAGAAAGCAGTGACTTTAAAATAAAGACAGTAAGAACACAAGGTACTCCATGTTTTGTCTGGTTAACTTCATTTCATTTGAAAATTTACATCTATTCCTGCCATTTAGGTCTGCGACATATTTTTATAGAAGTTGGGACAGGGGCAACTTTAGGGCAAGAAGGGAGATAAAACAAGTAAATAATGATGTGATTCAAAACAGATGAGGACAATGGTGACTGCAGTCATAATTTAGTATAAAAACTGCATCCAGGAAAGGCCTAGTTTTAAAGGAGGAAAGGTGGGCTGAGGATCTCCTGTTTGCCAACAAATGGATGAGGAAATTATTGAATACTAAATAATTATATAATTAAAAGATTAGAAAAGGAATTTGGAGGAATTTCAGTGGCAAAAGGCAATGGTATTATTCTTAACTGAGCACCCACAATCTCAGATCCCTCAGATGGTATTGAATCAAAACTCCATTCATCTACAGCTGATTTAGTCACATGAGCTCAGGTTTACTTTGGCAAACCTTTGTCAAGCTCTAAAATATATAGTTATATACACAAACGCCAAATAAAACTTAGCTGTGCTAAAAGAAAGCCCTATTTTCACTGTGGTCAGAACCGATGTCGGGATAGGCCATCTCACAGTAGAAACGTGTACTGTGGTCAGACAAATCAGCACTCCAGATCTTTTTTGGAAGAAATGGATGCTTTGTGCTGTGGAACAAAGATGAAATAGGCCCATCCAGACCATCATTATATGGTACTGTGGCAGTGCCTTTGCCAGAAGTAGCTTGCACCTCTGCAATGGCTCAATTAATACTGAAAGGTTCAAAAAGATACTGATTTAAAGATGGCATCTTTCCAGTGAGGCCCATGCAAAATTTCAACAAGACAATGCAAAGCCACACTCCACACACATTTCTAAGGCATAGATGCAGAAGAAGAGGGTACAGGTGCAGGAGGGGCTGGCTTCCAGCCCTGAGCTGTTCCCAGTAGAGAATGTGTGGCCCATTTGAAAAATGAAAAATGCCACCATGCAGACCATGAACTGTTGCACACCTTAAGACTCGTCAATAAGAATGTAACAAAAGCACATGAAACACTACGGTGTTTGGTGTCTTCAGTCTCCAATTTCTCTAATTTGGGTGTTGGGAAAAGAAATGCCAACATTACAAAGTGGTGAATGCTTCACTGTCCCAATTTTTTATGAAATATGATGCAAGAATCAATATCAAAATATGTGTTTTGAGAAAGAAAAAACAATACAATATATGTGATAATACATCAAATAATGTGCTATTGTATTGTTTTCTATATAATACAGGTCAAGGATCATTTACAAATCCCTGTTTTCAGTTTTAATTTTAATACAACATACCATCCCAACCTTTTCTGATTTGGGGTTGTATTCCATGACTGGATGCGTGTGTATGTCTGTGTGTGTACTGGCAGCTGCAGCGACTAGAAAGCCAACTGATTTGCCAGAAATGCTTGAATTGACTGTGTATTACTCCTGTAAGTGTGTGCAATTGAAGCATCACATCTGGGCTTATCATGAGTCTTAACAGGCCAAAGCCCATGTGTCTTTGTTTTCTCTCTTCCCTCATAAACTCAGCCAAGACATGGACGGGTGGGGCCCAGGCTCTGGGCCAATAGGAAAGCTTGTACCACCTCCTGTGTCTGCTGTGGTGTAGTGTTGACGTCCTCCAGGGCATCTGCCACGGCAAACTGTCGGTCCCTCAGCCGGTTCCAGTTGGATAGTACGTTGTGGTATTCAAACACCTTTTCGTAATTTCCTACTGAGTTGTAGAGCTTGATCAAGCCTCTGTAGTCGTACTCCAGCCCGCTGTAACCTTCTCCAAACAGCTTCTTACCTGTGAGGACACGACATCACATGCCATGTTTGTAACCAATCATTCTGATGATTAATCATTCAATTTAATTTGGTAAAACTACCAAACATTACATTGTTCTGTCTTATAAAATGTGAAATAAACTGCTTCTCTTTGTCCTACAAGTTAGGAAGACAAAGGTTTGTATTCTTTGTTAAAAACAGACAAAGAAAAACAGTGACATCTAGCACGAGCAACCCCCGCATCCCATCCCAGAGTCTAACCAATAGCGATGGAGCGCAGGTAGAGCCTCTCTGCATCTTCATACTGGTTCATGTCGTAGTTGTAGAGGGAGGCCAGGTGACCCACAGAAAGAGCAACCTCATAGTCTTCATGGCCCAGAAGCTGCTCCTTGATCTGGATGGCTTTGATGTGCATCTCCTCCGCCTCCTGATTACCCAGACACCCATCAAACCAGACACAAACACACAAACACACACATACAAAGGATCGCATATCAAAGCAAATATATGAACGCAAAGCAGAAAAAAGTACATTTTGAGTTTGCGTTTTGTGCTTTTCCAATGTGCAACACATTTCATTTTCTACAGTCACTGAGTATGTTAAAGCATAGACAGTAATGTGATTTTGGGCCATGTGAAAGTCATAAATGGGTAAGAAAGAAAAAAATGACACTTTACCATGATTCCAAGGGACCTGGTTGTGAGTCTTGTAGGCTTTCCATTTTATGTCAACTAATAATTTCTTAGAAATTACACCTTTAGTGATGAAGATACAGATATGTTTCGTTTTTTAAAAGTCTGTTTTAAAATAGTGCAGAGTTAGCCTTGTGTTAGCTTTGAGATATCAGATGTGGTCTGGATTTATTTCACTGTTGAGGACAATCTCAACACAGGATTAAAGAAATTCACATTCAGATCTTAAATTCCCACTTTCAATCTAATTTGTAACTGGTAATGTAAACTATTGTTATAGACCATAACAAACCATTCATTTAAAATGAACATGAAATGTGTTTTTTGAAATAAGAAAGTTTGTCACAGTCAAAGGTAGTGAAGTTGACCGTAGCAGTACACAGAAATTTTAAGGCTTGTGTCTCAAACTGTCCGTTCACACTGCTGCAACATTTTCTGACAATGTACCGTTTTTTCCTCTGTCCTTGCATTGATAATAAACTGATCGTTGATGCCTTCAAGCAAAATGGCCTTTCTGTAAAAAACTAATATCTTGCTGTGATGTTCATGTTTCTAGAAACTTCTGCAATTTAATGTGTTCTGATGTACAGTGCTTTAAAATTGACTGAAGTAATGAGGAGAAACATTGTGTTAGACACGACCCTTCGGGCTCAAAGGATGGGAGGAGTCAGATTTGAAGTCAGTTTTTTTTTTAAAGAAAACCTGCCATTGAGCACGTAAGCTACATTATTACCACCAGAAATGAACCAGGAATGGTGTTACCTCTTCATCTGAATCAGACATCCCAAAGTCTCCATCATCGTAAGCTAAACAATTCAAGATACTTAACCCGTTTTCTGAAGCTAGGGTCTCAGTCTGCTAGTTTTTTCTTGTATTTATGCTGGAATTCTGTGAAAATTGAGTTATTAACATAGCAGGCCATGATACAGATACTCTATCAGCACTACTGTATGTTATGCTGCGACAGTGCAATTGGCTTGTCTCTCATTATACATTAGATTATTTGATTGCCTGTTATAAGCCAAGATACACATGGCAAGAAGCTTTGAGCTAGTTTCACTCCTTCAAGTTGAGGTTCCAGTCTGAACAAAAATAATTTCAGTAAGGGTTGCTTCAAATGTGTGAATGCGCACACACAAACACAAAAACACACACAAAAGACAGAGAGAGAGAGAGACTGACAGACAGACAGACAGACAGGGACACGTCACACACACACCTTAAACTTCCTCATGGACTGGTAGAGCCGTCCCAGGTTGCCATAGTGTTTGGCTGTTTGGACATTGAACTCGCCAAAGGCCTTCTTGGCCAGCTGCAGTGAGGAGAGGTGAAGGTCGTGAGCTTCCTGCAGAAGGCGCTCTTCCGTCTCCTTATTGTGGCAGTCGATAGCGATTTCCTCGAGAATCAGAGCTGAGCAGATGATGAAGTACATATTAAACTTGTGTCATGAATTACACAATGGTTCTACAGCTTTTTTGTTTCAAATGTGAAATTCAACAGAAGTTTACCTCACAATCTGTCTCTGAAATACAAACATCACTCCACTGTTACTTTTTAATATCCCTTAAAGAGAAAACATGATGTATTGCTACTGATGCGTCAATAAAAAGGACTCTTTAATTCAACACACCAGGGGGAACATTTAATCAAAACACCCAACAAATGATCTTGTCCGAGAAAAAAAAAGGTTGTTGATTGATTGGACACCTTTGTTAAAGTTGGCTCATGATTAAGTAAGTTTAAGGAATATAAGAAAAAATCTAACCCCCCCGAAAAATAGCCCAGAATTATTATTGTTTACAAAATTTTTTCATTCAGGATGACAGTCACAGGACTGCATGCATAGTCAGCAGTAAAACATCTATTCTATGGCTGCCTCATAGTTTTTTCAGAGCTTGTTTACTGTTGACTTTACATCTTCTAAATCTTACTTTTAAAGCACTGACTTGATTTGGGCTCTTCAGAGAAACTGTGAAGTTGCAACAGCTATGAAGACGGATACGGAGATAAAAAAGGGAACAAGTGTAATGGAACTTTCCATGGTCTTTGTTTTAAGACTGAGTGTCCGCTTCATGTTCCCCACTGTAAGTTTCACAAAAGCAGACAGAAGCCCAGCATCTCCAGGGAACTTGCCTTACCTTTGACCCTCTTGGAGGAGGCCAGGAGCAGATGGTCCTCAGGCAGAATGTGAGTTATGATATCTATGGCACGTTCTGCGTGGAATCTGAGGGACAAACACAGCAGATGACCCAAACATGTCATGTAACTCAGACTTGGCTAGAAACTGTACTTTATTCAGGATAAACATTTCCAAGTACATGTTTTTCTGGGAGAACATTGTTTTGAAGCTCTGATCAGAGTTAGAGAGGTCAGAGCATTCCACAATTTTGAATCAGGCCCTTTGTATACAGGAAAGACTGTCACTTTATCACTGCAAAACACAAAAAACATTTCACACTCAGCTACTTGCCATCTAAAATCTGTCTAAAATGATTTATGCTTTCTTGTTTGAAATGGCCCCTACACAAAGCATGCAAACACATAATAAAATTATCAGTGCAGTGAAAGACAGAATACACCATCACAGTAGTGAGTCATGGTCTTGTGCTTCACTTATAAGGAAACTCATGTCTAATGTAATTTGCTGGCTGATCTAGAAATAGTTCAGTGTTAGTAAGGTACATTGTACTCACAGAGCGTTGTCAAATTTGCCAGAGCTGTACTGGTGCACATATGAGGAGTAGGCCAGGTCTTCATGGGCTGTGGCAACATGGATGTTCTTCCCCCCAAACACAGACTGTCGGATGTCCAGAGCTGTCTGGAATTTGTAAGGAAAGAAAGGACTTTTAATTGGATATACATTACACAAGACATTAACTTTAGTGAAAACAAGGACACTGACATACAGTGAGATGTGTACAATCTTTTGTTGCCAATCTCTCACTTACCTGGTAAATAGCAACTGATTGGCATATGTTGTCTACATTTAATAAGTAAAATCCATAATCTAGCAGCGTGTCGGAGTATTTGGGATGCTTATGTCCAAAATGTTCTCTGTAAGACAGAAAACACTCAATCAGAATTCTAGATAACAAGAACAATAAAAATAAAGCTGAGTCCTTAAAAGACACAGCAGGTTACCTTGCTAGAAACACTGCATGTTTGATCAGCTGCTCTGCTTTTCTGAACTCTCTCTTCACGACGCAGGCCTGCAGCAGACAGACACGTCAAACTTCACACAATCATATCTTTTCAAGGAATTTCCTCACTAAGCACAACTGACTGCTGTTCAACCCAATAAAATATTTTAATGTGTTGTATAAAAGAACACAGCTAACCTTGGAGGCTTGCCGTAGAACATCAACCACTACTTTGACAGGCAACCCTGGGGTAATTTCCTTCATAGCCTCTATGCACCACCTGTATGCCTGGAAAATGTAAGGAAAAGATATTTAGGTTCCAAACTTCATGCATGTCTGCCTTAAGTTTTTCTTATCAACTGTGCTATGTTGTGGCACTGGTGGTCAGATACCAGTCATACCTCATCATAGTGGCTTTTGGCAAAGAGCAAGGCACAAAGCTCGCCATACAGTGCTGCCTTGTTGGCCTGGTGGCCATGTTTGGCTAGCTTGTCCATGTAAGACTGAGCAAGCTTGAAGGTCTCCTCCCCCAGGTGGTACTTACAGTTGCCATTGCGAACATGAAGCAGCCTGTGGAGGCAGGAGAGGAAACTTAATGACAATGTCAGGTGTGTCTGTCTAAGTTATTTACTGAGTTGTGGGCATAAATACAGAACAGAGGAGAAGCCTCTCTGATTTAGTCGTTATTTATTGTTATATCATAACACAGTACACTGTCATATTTACATTGCAATAAGAACTTAAATAGCAAAGCAGCAGCAAAAGTTTTTTAACCAGCTAAATCCAAACAGAGGTTGGTGCACTGTGCTGCTTCAAACAAGTTCTCATTCATTGACCTATTTTTTTGCTGATACTTTCGATAGTAGGCTGATCTAGTAAAATCTTTTTACTGGCCATGTCATTGGGGGGAACAAAAAGAAAAAAAAATCAGCCCTAACTTCACTGTTTTTTATTCACCAGATCACTTCAGACTAAATTGCAACTACTCTAAATGACTGTAATCTGTTAAACTCAAGCTAATTTAATATAGTTGTTAAGTTTAACCACTGTGTGGAACACAGAGGTAATTTTATAACTAAAAACCACAAGATTTATAAGATTGTTATTTTGCACAAAGGGGTCATAAAAAGGAATTATTGGTCTGTATGGCAAAATACAAACTGCCAGAGGTTTTAAGACTGACCTGACACAGCACTCCACAGCCCGGAAGCAGTGAAGCACCTCACTGTGGAGCGTGCACAGCTGCAGGCACGACAGAAACACTTTCTCTGCATCCCCATACCAGCCTGCATCTGACAAGAATCCTCCTAAAATAAAAAGACATCAGATGAGTCAAACTTAATCCAAATCAAAGGGTAGAAAGATTAAACCACACCTGAGGTAACTTCAGTTGTATTTTTTAGTAATGCAACAAGAACGAGCAGCCATAATAAGCTGTTAGACGAAGAGCTGCAGGTGACAGGCAGCAACTCGTATATCCAACTCGTTTCATGTGATTGCTGAAATCTAATTGCTGTTTCTCTGTTCTGCAACTCTTTTACTTCAGGAACAGACACTTTCAGTTCATTGTAGTGTTTAACATCTGACTATCTGTTAGTACATAAAGCAAGATGACGGTGAAGGAGATGGGCAAGAAATGTAATCGGTTTCTACCAGCACACCTTGTAACACCAATGACTGTAGAAAGCCCGATGGAAAAGCAAATCCCTGTCACGCTGGGCTGAGGAGTGGAGACATACCATGCCAAGCCAGGCCAGTACATGTGTATGGAAAAGGCTTAAAGATAGCTAATAAACTAGCTGTGGAGCAGAGCTATGTATGTCTGCCAGAGAGATCATGGTTATGTGACATACTTGCCCACTGTTTTATATGTAATGCCAATGAAAACCTGTCACCCTCTTGCTGCTCACAGACTGTGCTGCATTTCTATTATGTGTCTATCACACTTAATACTGCGTCCATAGTTAATAAATGTTGTATAATTAGATTACATTAGATTGTTTTTAAATTTTATGGACAGGTGGCTATGATCCAGCGTGTCTCTGATATCTGATGCTCAGCTGGATTGCAGCAAAGAGGAGTCTGTCCAATAAATGTCTCTCAGAAAAGTCTGTCCCTGTCTTACTTGGTAAGTGTGTGATTCCACTGACTCCAAAAATTACAGTATTATTGACAACGAATGTAATCTCATGAAACAAAGGTCAAACATCTTTAAAATAATTTATTTCTGCTTGCAGAATTTAATTCACTTAAGAGTAGATTTATAAGAACACCTCTCCTTTTTGAAAAATGTAATTAAAAATTTGATGGCTTCTCTAAATCTACAGCAAAAATTCACTCAAACTTGGAGAGCCTACAGGCTCAATGCATGAGGTGTAAGACCTAAGTTTTCCTCGAGCTGCTAACACTTCAGTGAGCATAAAGAAAGCTTTGCAGTGAGGAGTGGACTGTCCTCAAATGTGTCCTTAGAAGTATACTGACAACACACTGTGCAGCCATATATCAGATACTTGGGCTTGTTCCTATCAGTTTTGATTACATCAAAGAATGGCCTCCACTTATTCCCCCATTGTTTCTGTGATCCTGTTGCACACAGACTATCTCAAAGTATTTCTTTGAAACCATTTGCCCAACTACCCCATCATTTACCCAGCACAAAGCCAAACTGGATGGCCTTCTCTTTGACATGGGCATCAGACTCTGCGATGTAGGAGCAGCGGCGGCTAAAAGAGTTTGCCAGAACTGAGGCCACTTTGACACCATGGTCCATTAGGGCCTGAAAGCAGTGGTGCAATAGATGTCTGTGTGGGGGAGAAAAGAATGCACCATGTCATTAAAAAGCACAACTATTGGGTAATAATTCCTTCATGTTGAAATTAAGCCTTTACCAATAAAGAAAATTCAGAGCAGAGATCACAACATCTGGTTAATCAGTAAATAACAATGCTGACCACTGCTATTGTTTTCATATTAAGCCTTTCACTTGAAATCAACAACACACAGATAAAAGTATAGAAAGACAATCAATAATGTACCTTAACCTTAAGGGTACACTGTTGTGGACAGGGCTCTAACTTTTACCAGGCTCTTTTGTACTAAAGCTACATTTGCCTTGTGATGGCCCATCTTGGATGGTGTGAGGTTTCGGGCACAGTTTAGGCCCATTGTGTTCTTACCTTTTGTCTGAAGCCCGCAGTACTTTTGCAAACACCTCCAGCTCACAAAACTCTCCTCCCAGCTGGCAGAG
Organism: Acanthurus leucopareius; assembly: GCA_029814765.1. Classification (NCBI taxonomy): domain Eukaryota; kingdom Metazoa; phylum Chordata; class Actinopteri; order Acanthuriformes; family Acanthuridae; genus Acanthurus; species Acanthurus leucopareius. Next base: position 413,707 of record JAQMCX010000053.1, on the reverse strand, counting down.
GCGGCCCTGCTGGTAAAGCTGAGAGAAGTGGGGGGACAAGGTGAGATCAACAAACACCACAGTAATACAGACATGAACTCATCATCCGTTGGAAGCCCTTTGTTGAGTCAACGGTATAAATGATCTACACCAAAAAAGCGCAGCAGGGGACAGGACAACTTAGCAGAGGGTTTTACGATGTCTCTGTGACTACAATGGTGGAGATTCTGTCCTGTTTTTTTATTTCTACTATGGGTGTGTTTTAGGTGATGCTTTAAAATGCTGTTTGCTGTTCAGGGGCTGAAACTGAAAAATAATCTGCTGATGTCTAGCCCATCATCAAAATGCACTGAGCTGGAAGTTGTTATAATCAGTGGCTCTCAATGGTGGGGTCTATGGGGGACACTGCCAGTCTCAGTTGTGTCCATTCAACTGCAGCTGAGTGAAATCTAACTAAATGTCCAAGTGATGTGAGATCAAGTGAGAAATTGGTTCCTTTGGTCCAAGCAACAGACGGATACACTGGCTCACAAACTTCTAAGTTATCAATTGAGGTGTTGTTGTCATTTGTCTGTGAGAGTTGGTGGCTGTGACAGAAAACACATTTTTCCAGTGCTGACATGACAACTTAACGTAACAGTCCTAAAGATAACCGAGTGTGTCTCATTGTTTTGTCATCATTGTATAGCAAATGAAGTTTGCACACCTGATCTTGTTAAAGGGTGCTTTATTGACCACGCAAATGGCATGGCTCTACAGATGGTACCGTTGGTTTGTCCTCAACTTTGGCTCAGAATGAAATTCAAAACTACTGAACCTTTTACACATATGAACTCCATTCAGTGTTCTCAGAATCAGGCCAGGACATTGTGTGGTGTTGACCTTTCACACATGCAGCAAGCAGCCAGGTTCTGCCCACGTCAAACTTGCTCTTACACATGGAGATACTGCATTGGGTTTAAGTGAGCAGTAGAGCATGGGTAGAGCATGCATCCCATGAGAGGAAGAAAGCTGCTGCATTTTGGGTCTGTGTCCTTCAGCACCATGAGAACATCAACACAACTACTTGCTCACTGTGACTTCTACAGACACTTATCTTCTCCATTCACACATATTTTCAGTCACACACATCTCAGCCAGTGGGCATCGGCAAGATTTAAGGTTAGCAATGCAAGTGAGAAAGATCCTATTGATTGACCACCACTATACTTTGTATGGTGCTCTCTTAAATTACTTACATGTCTTCTTTTTTTGATTTCTTTTATGTTTTCCCCAAATTTTATGTTTTACACTTAAAATTTTTAGGATTTTATGTTTTGCAGTTTCAGCAGGATGTGTCATCAGAAAGCATGTCTAATCCTTTGGTGGGTGAATTGATTTCAACAATTTAATAAGAAAATATTTAAAATTTAATCACTCTCAATGAATTAAATGTAACACAACAAGAGGCAGCACAGCTTCCAAATCTATCCTCAAAACACAAAATGAGTAGGTCTAACAGAGTCTACTCATGTTAGGGCAAAGCTCCTCAATGTTTACAATGCTTGACCAGAGACACACAGCTTTTCTTCTTTTTTTTTCCAGTAAAACATCTGATGATTACACATACAACAATGAAATCCTTGACAAAACTTGTGCCTTGCATCTCAGGATGTGGTTTAACCTTTTGAGAGTTTAAGTGTTAAGCTTTTGCTGGTGTACTGCCTCTCTCTCTTTCACAGAGCATCTTCACTGCATGTGTGACACACTATAATGTTTTCTCTCCAAAAAGTAAGTGTAACCATCTTACACTTCCAAAGTAAAAGGTACCACAGCAGTGCCGTACCATTGGCACCGGGTCATAAAGATATTTGGATTTCACTTTGTTGTCTGGAAGCAAACTGAGGGTGTACAGTTAGTTCTCTTACTACAGACAAGAGACTCAATAAGCATATTTACTACAAAGTAGAGACTTTTTTTTTTCAACGCTTCTTTTACACAACTGACAGGTTGCAGGTGACAATGCCACTTAAGTTCCATGACCACATAAACCAAATGCAGGAGTCTTTTTGCTTTTGGTTCTATTGTTTATAGACTATAAACAGTATTGTAGTTCAAACACATTAAATGTAAATATTTCTTAACATATATATTGTATAGATTTTCATTATTTTCTCAAAATAAAGCTAACTTCTGCCTTTACTTCAATAACAAAATATTACAGAAATTGTGACTGAGCAGTAAGAACTAATATGGGAAAACAATATAAGGGTGTGTTGGTTTTGGGTTAAGGGGGATGCAAATTTAACCACAGCTACCGGTGTTCATCATAAAAAAGCATTAATCCCCCAAGCAGATCCCACAGTAAAAAGCCTGCTATAGAAAGGTACAGTTACCCTGTGACTGGAACATCTGCCATATCAGTAAGCAAGGTGTATTTATGACCTGGTATTTCGAACATCCTGCTTATGGCTCAAAAGTAGGACTTTTCCCTATATGGCATTTATTTCAATGTCGTATGCAACAAAAAAGTGTTTAAAAAACATCAATGTTTAAACATATTGCTGTTTTAAGTTGACTACGTAATGTACGTTGAATACGCAGATCTGTTGTACCGAATATGTATGCCTACTTTAAGTTACTATTGAAAAAGTGAGTCGAAACAAATACTGACAACAACATAGCCAAAAAACACTGTAACTCTAGTGTGTACCTGTTACATGTCAACACTGACACATTTAATTTACACGGTCTCTAATATGATTAACGTTGGCTACAGGATCAGTGTCTACTACGGCTCCTAATTCATCAATCGTTCATTGTAGAAATGTACTAGCCACGCTGAATTTAAGAAAATGTGTTGCAAGGTAAGCTGACGACTGGTAAGGAGGACAAAAACATCATGATTTTTTTGTCTTTAAGAGCAAGCGTTACGGTAACGTTATTGAAATTAAGCTAACGTTAGCAGTGTTAGCAGCTGATAACACGAACTCGTACAGTCTAACGTTGGTGGCTGCCAGATATATCTGAGATAAATCTTACCTTGTAATAGACATCGAATTGTATATTTTCTGGGAGCGAGCGTATATCCCTTCTTGATCGGCTGTAGTTGTCCACCACGGCTGAAATAGCGGTGTTGTACAGTGTTTCTGGGATCCATTCGAGCTCCACAGCAGCCATGTTGTTTTCCCTCTCCAAAAAAACCCCAGCAGCTACAGCCCTCCCCAACTCTGCCTACATTCGCTACCTTACTGCGATTAAAGCTCTTCTTCCGCGAGTCCTCATATAACATTCACTTTAATTGAAGACTACAAATATTCGCACCAACATTAAGTTAACACTGCGGCTCTACTACCGCTGCTTCCTTTCCATTTTCTCCTTCATCTCCAATAATTCGTCGACCCTACAGTTCCGTGCCCCCGTCCCAACGCAAACATTCACTGGCGCTGACGCAGTGACGTAATTGTGCAGTCGATGCAAAATAAGCTTTTGACATACAAAGACCACAAGTTAAATTTTGTTGTCAGAGGTTTAGGGCGATGATTGATGACCAGCCCTTCTAATAAACAAGTTAAGATACTTTCTCTCAGTCTTTAGTCTCTAGTGTTTGTTTTCATTAAAGGTTTCTTATTTGACATTGGACTGATAATTTACAGAACCTGAGCCCACAAAACACACCAAAAAGTGTTAAAAACGTGATAGTTTTTTCACAGATAACGTAAAAATTCGAATTCACAACCAGAAGACCAGAAGAGTCTGCAAAAAGGCTCTTCATATGTTTCAGTTTTAAAACGCCGCTTAATCTCACAATTACGACTTCGGAAGTGCGGCTGTAGGTTTGTGTTTGAATGTGATGTTTTATTTATCATTAAATGAAATAACTGGCTTAAATTTAATAATATCCATACAAAAACTAGCATTATCGTAAATGCTTTGATATTGTTATGCAATTAGGGGGGGGTGGGGTTGTTTCTTTTTTTTTTTACAAAGATTAAAAAAACCAGAATAATTTTAAAGCATAAAAGCATACATAAAGAATACATACATAAACTCTTTTCAACCACCATTTTCACGAATTGTGTACATTGCTGCTCTCAAAAAAAGGGTCATCATTCACATGCTCGTATCATATGTAGACTCAATGTAGTGTCACTTTAGAATCTGAAGAGGTGTTGTCATATATTAATTTCACTTGGGATTTGTGTTCAGAGAGTGACGGTAAAGCATTTCGGTTGTAAATGGCTCAGCGCTGGAGCATATTGAGAGACTCACTAACAAAAAAGCCTATTAACTTTAATGTGTTGGCATCAGCATTAGCCAAACTGTGCAGGAACTTCTAAACAGACAGCCCGAAATAACAAAGCGTTCCCTCATTTCAGCATTTTAACAGTGTGCGAGGTGGTCGATTAAGTAATGATGGGGCTATGTGTTGGCAGATTAATTTCTTCTCACGATTCAGCCTCATTATAAGGCGTTAAGGGTTTTGGAGATTCTCAATGCAAACTTTATATCCCAATTCAACCCATGGCCCTATGCGGAGCCCTATAAGTCCCAATATGACTATTACAACCATCAAATTAAAGCTGGAGGTCTACCCCCTACTCTCATTGTCGCTGTTTCATTTCAAATCAAAGGTTCAGAGCTAAATCGGTATACAACTGTTTCAAATACCCTCACACCACACTGTCTGCAAACATTCTCAATCATGACTGTAAACATGTCCGCGGCCCCTTTCACTCAAAGTCGACACTCGGGGCTGGGTCCAACCTCTAGAGGGCAAGAGCTGCATTTGAGATGCCACGTCCACGTGCCAGAAGAAGATACACTTTGACGTCAACACGTTTGAGCATGCCTACTACGCTCGAACATAAACAAAGGCAGGACGTTGCGCTACAATTAACTCATCTCTCCAGTTACATCATTTGCTAACAGTGACGAAAAATTGGAGTGCAGCATATTTCTGGAGCCATGGAAAACGCATTACTTGTGCGAGTGAGTGTTTTTACTGACCAAGGTGGCAGGAAATACATGGAAGATGTGACCGAGGTCATAGTAGAGCCCGAGCCGGGAGAAGACGAGTCGACGTCGGGTGAGCGTGAAGACAGCAGCGGGGCAGACTGTACGGTCAGTTCTCTGAGTGGGGACTTGCATCCAGGACTAACTGGTGAAACCATGGGGACCCTTTGTGTTTCAGATGCATCACATGAATCTGTGCGAACGGAAGACCAGTGTGAATCAGTGGAAACATCTTCACATGGAGGTCAGAGCCCGGCGCGAGCTCAGCGGAGCGCTGCGAGTCGTTCCCGCCGCTCAGTTGCATTCTTCGCTGTGTTTGACGGGCACGGGGGTCGCGAGGCTGCGCAGTTTGCACGAGACTATTTGTGGGAATTCATGAAGAAGCAGCGGGGGTTCTGGTCGGACTGTGACCGGGAGGTTTGCGCTGCAATACGCAAAGGTTTTATAGCCTGCCATCACGCTATGTGGAAAAAGCTCCGTAAGTTCACCAAGCTCTTACTAAGTTATGTCAAAACCTTATTGACAGTCTGTAACGTCAATGTTTGAGTAGCACGGACATGAGGCAAAACCTCTAAAATTAACTTAATCAAATTTGACTGTCTCCATGCGTCCACTCCTTCAAAGTTCTGAGCTACTTGTTAATGGACCTTGGTGTAGTGCTAGCTCAAATGAAAGCTGAAATGAAAACATTATTAAAACGAAGTTTGTGAGGTTGTGCTCTTTATATATCGTATAAACCTAAATACCCAACCTAAATGTGTGTATTTGCTGCAAGTTCGTTAATTAAACACAAAATGTCAGGCAACATTGAAAGCATACAAAGTAATACGAGTTCACAAAGTTAGCAACGGCCACCGGGGTTTACTCCCAACAGAGCCACCAACAGCTGACACCGACAACCAATTACTAATCCAGATGCGTGTCCAAAGTATTTTCTGTGTTCGACCGGAATGGGAATTAGTCTGTATTTCATTATACTAGTGCTGTTAAAAGTTCGGACACACTCTCATTCAAGTAGATAGGGAAATGTGTCCCACTGTTTGACTTGTACTGAATATATATCGCTGTTACCCATTTCAAAGTATGTTTAATCGTAATGTAGTTTGTGTCTGCGGTGCATTTAGACGCCGACTGTCTGCTTAAGTGTCAACCTGGATATGCCAGGGCATGTTAGCCGTTTTACTGCTGGTGACAACATATTGTCTGTAGAGCGCCTCTCTGGCTTTCATTTCACATGAAGGATTTGTTCCTCGACAACTTGAGTTGAGAAGAGGTTAAAATGTAATAGTAAGAGTCAGTGCATCAAAGAATCTCTAATTGAGATTAACACAAAGTTAATTTTGGAAAATATTTAATTTCCTGCTTATTATGTTGTTGTTCTGTTAAATGTATACTTAAGTAAATTGTAACCCTAACCCGGGGAAAAGCTGTGTGTGGCTACTGAATGGTTCATTTAAAATAAATTAAGTCATCTCTCTCTTTTATCTTCTCAGCTGAATGGCCAAAGACACTTACAGGCCTTCCAAGCACATCAGGCACTACAGCCAGCGTGGTAGTCATCAGAGGAAACCGCATGTATGTGGCCCATGTTGGAGACTCAGCAGTGGTGCTAGGAGTGCAGGATGATCCTTCAGTCCCGTTCATCAGAGCTGTGGAAGTAACACAGGACCACAAACCTGAACTACCCCGAGAGAGAGAGCGTATTGAAGGTCTAGGAGGGAGGTAAAGCTTATCTAAGAACACACCCCACCCCATTTCTATTTAAATAAAAAAACTGTTTCTATCTACATATAAAAGTATTGGAAAGAATACTTTTGCTGCTGAGCCAGCCTGTTAGTGCTAAGAACACAGAACCATATCTCTCCAAAAAAAATCCCCCAAAAATTTCAGTCGGAGATTCTAGTCAAAACTGCTATGATAAGCTGCCACAGGGAACTAGTTGTGCTATTTTATTCATTTTCACAACTCAGCGCCCTCCTTTCTATGACAGAGAAGAGATGTCAGATAAGCAGAATCTCTTTTGCACAGCTGCAGATCAGGATGCTATCCACCTTCAGTGATAACATTCTTTATACTGTCTGTGGCAGGTCGACTGATAAGATATTGTGGTAGGTCCCTGGGTGGTTTGTCAACCAAACTGTAACATTTACACGACAGAGTACATGTCACAACTCTAAGGGGGGCTTGAAGGATGCAGAGTAAATCTACCTAATTTGATCTCATCATGCTAATGTTACCTGTGATGCAGGTCTGAGTAGATGAATTGATGAGTTTGAATGTATTCTGTAATAAATAAACACACCATTCTCTGTGACTGTACTGCAATATGTCAAATGTGAGCAAATCACTAGCAAATCATTTCCCAAATGTGATGTTGATCAAACTGTCAGTGTAGGTTTATGGGTAGTTACATAGTGTAGACAAAGTGTGTGAGCTTAGCCCTATTGAGGGCATAGGAGAATTCCTCTGTGGATTTAAAGACGGATGTTTATTATATGAAATATGTAAAACAGATGATTTCCAATAGTGTATTTTTACAATAGAGGCTTTGCCATATGTTTGTAATATCAGTTGATCCGTATTATTGTTATAACTCATCATGGCAGGCATGAAGGAGCCCCTCTTCTTAAACTTATTTTTTATAAGGTCAGATATAGTGTAAATGAACATATTTCTCAGAAAGATCAGGTACAATTAGGTCAGACACATTTACATACAGTTAGACACAGCACATTTGGAAAAAAAGCTGCCTTCAGTTTCATTATATATGTTTCTGCTTACCCCTCTAATTTCCTACGTTAATAAAAATCAAGATGCATGAGAGTGAATCACTTTCTTTGCCAGTCTTTTACGTATAAGTGAAATGTCAATACACACCATCAAAATGTCAGGGGGTAGTTGCATCAACCAGTATTAACTTTCAAGCAGGGTGTTCCCCCTCAATTTAAACGACCTTTTCATTCATCTTAACTGTTACATTTGTAAAAATATATGAAAAAAAAAATCATCAAAGAGCAAGTGGAAAAGGCTTCCAAAATAAACAGAGCTGAATCAACACCTCACTCATTTAGGTGAAATGATGTTTTACACCGCAGTAGTGAAGGCTCAGTATAAGTTGGCTGCTGAGTGTAATTGTTTTTGCAGCCTATGCTTAATGTCTGACAGATGAATTCTTAAATTTGTCGATAATTTTCCTTAAAAAAGTAGCAGTCTCTCTCCTCTTCCCTCCTCTGTCTGCTAACAGTGTGATCAAGAAATCTGGAGTGAACCGGGTTGTCTGGAAGAGGCCGAGGCTGAGTCACAATGGCCCTGTCCGACGGAGCACTGTCATTGACCAGATACCATTCTTGGCAGTAGCTCGAGCTCTAGGTAGGTAAAGTAAAAATCAAAGTAAAATCAGTGACTAACCTTTTAGAAAGGTAGCATGAATCAAATGCTTGAATTTCATTCTTTTTTTCTGACCCTGGAATAAGTACAAACTTAGTAAACAATAAAACCCTCAATGTAGTAAAAGCATGCTTATAAAAAGTAGCTATCATCAGAAATGTGAGAGAGTCTAGAGAATTTTGACAGATGCTTTCAAGAGTTATATGCACTAACATAAACTTTAATCTAAGGAAGAATAACTTCACTCTGAGAAAAAACATACTTTTTGTTACTGACTTAAGTTTTTATTTGCATTTCTAAAAAAATCTGGTCAAAGTTTTCCATCATTTAGTTGATCGAAGATTCTCAAGTGCCATTTTTTTCCACCAAACTCAGAACCCTGTGGCCTATGTGTAAAAATTTTTGAACAACAAAATGAGATCAGAAATTGCCAGCAAGTTTAGGTTTTGTATAAACAGTTGGATTCTTCAGCCAAGTTTCTTCTCTCTGCGACAGGTGACCTGTGGAGCTATGACTTCTACAGTGGAGAGTTTGTAGTTTCTCCTGAGCCAGACACTTGTGTGGTGACTCTTGACCCCAGAAAACACCGCTACATCATCTTGGGCAGCGATGGTCTCTGGAATATGGTTCCACCTCAAGAGGCGATCTCCATGTGTCAGAACAATGACGAGGCAGTGGTAAGTGAAGCGCTACATCAGCAAAAGCATGTTTATGTAAAGGGTTCATTTTTTAACAATGTATGTAAATGGCTTCCTTTCTTACTTGCCAGATTTGCAGTCTGTTGTAGACCAGAAGTACAATGAACAAACATGATCAAAAAGCCCTGTAATGATGCTTGAAAGATAATCTGACAGAGCAACGTCCACATCACAATAGATCATGTCAGTGTATAACAGCTTTCCATGCTGCAGGCACCATGTGAGGTATCAAGTGCCCGGCAGCTGGTCAGCCATGCTCTGCTGCGGTGGCGCCAGCGCATGTTGCGTGCTGACAACACAAGCGCCATTGTAATTGCCCTGCAAGATCCTGGGATCTCCCAGGACACCCTGCACCATGAGGAGGTGCTGCTTGACTTAGCCAAGGTGTCCCAGTGTCCTCCCACCTCCATATCCCGGGCTGACACTCCTCTCCTTCAGGTGAGGAAAGGATGAAAACAAACACAATGAAAACACAGCACAATACACTCTATTAAATTGTTGTGAACTGCTTTATTTTTCACCTGAATATTCCCCAATAATGAACTACAATATGGGATATTGAGGTATTATTGGAATGCAACAAAATCAAGATCTGTGTCTTAAAGGTTCTTGACTGAAGCACTATGTTAATTCACTCATCATGGAGGACATTGTCTAAGACCTCAACACTTTTGTCGGAATGGTTTCATTTCTCTAGACACATGAGACCTATTTAGACAGCAGTATCTTTCATCGATGTCATTGATAAATTGTTTTGCCACAATCCTTAGAACACTTGTTTGACTTACATATGCCAACTGTAAAAGAAAAAGTATTTTAAAACTTAGATAATTAGTCAGATATTAACTTACACACTGTCAAACTTAAGTCAAAATTTAATGTTTCATAAATGCTTAATTTTGTCCTCCTCGTTTTTTGTTTTGTTCTTTCCTGTTCTCCTGCAGCGCCCTCCAGAAGAAGACTCTCCCTCTGCTATGTGTGAGCTCCTCCCTGCCTTGGAGCGAAGGGATGGACTGTCAGGCAGTGACAGCCTATACCACATGAGTCTGTCTGACCCTTTCAGTGTGACTCCGCTCTGTCCAAACAGTATTGCTGAGCTGCCCAGTCAGTCCAATCCGACTGACAGGACAGTTGGCAGCAGGACGCCCAACAGCAAAAGAACTACTGACGGATCATCACCAGGCCAGGCGACTAAGAAAGCCCGGCGCAGGACTGCTGACAGGCTGCCACTGGCCCAACACAATGCAGAGAAGAAACAGAAGGAGTCCAGTAGCGTCTCCCCAATTCTCCAGCAGCACAATAAAACCACAGTGTGTGTGTGCTGAAACACACACCCACACACAGACATGCGCACACTATGTGTGACACACCAACCTGCTGCCTCCCCTCTCATCATTGTCTCTAGTGAAGATCTGTTCCTTGTGTTTGCTATTCTCCTGCACTTTCTCACAGTTCAAACCACCCTTGCAGTAGAGACTGTGGAAAGATGTGACTACTCTCTCAGCATTAGTACAACACTCATTTGAGGACTTAGGGGGTTTGGAAGAGTGTTAATGTTTTTCTTAAGACATCTTGTGTCTTTGTTTCAATATTCATCCTTGAAATGCAGATTCTTGTTTTCTTTCAAAACCAAACTTTTGATTCCTCAGGGTTATTAGAATCAAATTTTTGACCTGTGTTGTACTTCAGCTCATTCTGGTAACAGTTGTTACAAATAAATATAACTAATAATGCTGATGTAAATATGCATTTTATAGGTGAGTATTGAAAAATTAGTCAAACTGTTCATTTAAAACAAATATATATTTTTTATACATTCTTTTATTGTTCAATTATAAAAATTTTCAATGAGCTCAATCACAGCTTTCATCTCCCTTCGCACTCTCCACATACTGTTGTGTGTACACCCTGTGTATAAATATATTTATGTATTTTTATTCTTTTCAATTTACTTTATCACTGGAAATTTTTCTGAAGGTGCTGCTACAGTCAAAAACCATGAGCTACTACATTGTGTTTGATATATAATTGTATGTAATAAGTGTTGGTAGCATTTTTTCCTTTGACAGTATGTTACTGCCACAACACATCTGCTGTGATGAGGTTTTTAGGTGATGGAAAGTGTTTTTTAAGTTTTTAATTGCACAATGTAACTTGAGGGATAGATCCACCCTCGATCATTTTACAATGTTGTCATTTGTAATGAAGTGTAACTACAGTGGAGTTTTTTTGTGTCTTGACTTCCTGTAAGCCTGGCCCACCCGTTCATACATCAGGTAGTGATTTTCTATGTTTCCAAGAATTGCCTTTTTTAACAGCCCTCTGCTGTGCTGAAGCTTTTCAAGAGGTTATTGTGTCCGTCGTTATAATGACAGATTTCTTCCTCTGCATTTGTTGGACGTCCAGGTGGCTCTAAAATGTAGACTTCCTTTGGTTCTAAGGGACCAACACAAAACTTGATGTTTACAAACAACATAAACAATAATTTTGTCCTGCCAGACTTCATTGTAGCTGGGCTGGCAGTATCAGTGATGTCATATTGTCCATGATTGGCCACTTCTTTGAAAATAAGAAAAATGTTTAGTCACAAGCTTGTTGGTCCCATCTGATGGGACTGACTCACATTACCAGTCCATCCTACTAACTTGTCTATCTTGTTTTTAAAAAGAACTGAGTAACTGAGGCTGATATAGAGTTGGTCCTTTTTTTTGTCAGCATTCTCTTTATACAAGCCATTGTCCCTCCATGCTGCACCTGCAGTTGTATTGTTACTGATGTATGCACAAGGCTCATTTGTGAGTAAATACACTCTGCATGGACTTTCTAAAAGAATATTTTTGCACTACTATGGTGACCTTAATTGTCTTTGAGAAGGGAGTTGTTTTTTTGTCCTGAAAATAAAAATGATGCAGCTAGGAATGGATAACATGATTGGAGTTGGAAATGAAATGCAGTAAATGGAGGATGTTTGAGGAACAAAATCATTTTAACTTCAACAAGTCGTAGTGAATCCTCTTTAGTATGAGTAACGTTTGCAGATCATGGCTGTGCCCTCTTTTATTCTCTAGTGGGTTTTTTTTTGACAATGACAGTGTATGATTTAGATCAGAAATATTCAATGAGTTAGAATAATGAACCTAATAAGACAGATGTCCCAAGCTTTGTAAAACCTTGTTCCATGATTGCTCTATATTTTATTTAATGCAAGTGCAATTTCAAACAGTAATTTTTAGTAGTATGGATTGGTTAAAAACATTGTATAAAGTTGATTGACAATGTTGAAGGAATAACTGTTCACTTTTAGACACGTTTTCTCTGCAAATACAGTCCATTGTTTGGCTTGGGATCCCTGTATAACTTTTTAATACTATTTTTGAGTAGTCTACTCTCTTAACCTGTTTAATAATGACACCCCTGTTTCAGATGGCTGTTTACAGCATAAAATGCATGTGTACAGTGATTCAGATGGCTATGCTTACAGGATACAATGCATGTGTACAGTGTAAATGTGAAAAAAAACGTTATCTGGAAATGAACCTATTTAAATAAAAAGCTCTTGGACATGAAGAAATTACTGTGCTTCTCAAATAGATGCCCATTCAAATAGACAGTGCCTTATCTATAACTGTTAATGCCCTCTGCTTGCTCAGTAGTCTTGAGCTGGGAACATTACTTTAAGTTTGTTTATTTTGTTTTATTGAATACACAAAGTTGTACCTTTAGTCAAAAATTGTACATTTTGATTCTGTCCCTTAATGTAGCATCCTTATTAAATTTTTGCATTTCACAATCATACCTTTCAAATATGCATTCCCCTAAGTTTCATATATGTGTTTCTCATACTGAAAGGCATTCTCTTTTTCATTTTCACACCAATTACATGTCCTCCTATGTCTGTTTAATCCTTTTTCTGTTTCCGCTAATTCTACTGTCTACATTTTTTCCCCACAAACGTCCAATCACTTTGTTTCTAGGAAGAGATGATTTTTTTCTAGTGAGACCGCTATCACACCAAGAAACAGGAGCCGGAAAGGAATATTGGACTAACCTGTGAAAAAACTAGGATGGTCCTTTATGACTGAGATCTACGCACGTGTTTACAGGTGTCACTTCCGACATTTGTTTGTTTGTTTATCTATGCCAATTGTCAGTTTGCAGTTATGGTTGCAACCGACAGGCCACACGCAGCAATCCAAATAAAAGCGCAAAGATTGCCATTGGTACAGATAAGGCTGCGTATCCATTAAAAACTTTCAAGGTATAGGTCTAAAGTTTTAATAAAGGCAAATGTGCTTTAATATTATGTGATGTTTCACAATAGAGATTTTATTTTGAAAGCGATCCACACTGACGTTTCAAGGAAGTCCTAAGCTTCCTGTTCTCTCCTCAAATGTGATTTTGGAGAGCGGGAAAGGTACGTAGAGAGTAACGTAAACATCCTAACCGGGCTCTTCGTTTGCCAAATTAGTGACTTATTCGTTATATTTCACCAGTGTCATAAGTTTGAGCGTTAGATATGGTTCGCAAAAATATAGCTCTAGCATTAGCTGTTGTCTAACTAAAGTCAGATATAGCTAACAAGTGACGGTATTTCAAGGCTCAGTTAGGAGATAACTCCAGCATTAGACGGTAAAAGTGAAAATAAAAAACTCACGCTAAACTGTTGGCAAATTCTCATTTTGGTTGTCAGGTGTATTGGATGTACTTTACAGTAACGTCAGTTCGTGTATTTATGATTGCGGTAACTAGCATGGGCCTGAGACGCGTTACACTAAACATGTATCTGTGTAATATGTAGCTAATATTTCCTTAACCGGACACTTTTCCGTTTTTCTGAATCATTGCTGTGAAGAAGGGACAGAGGAACATGGCTTTGTCTCCTGTGGAGTACACCATCGGAGGGGTGAAGATCCACTTCCCCTGCAAGGCATATCCATCCCAGCTGGCCATGATGAACTCAGTGAGTCACATCCACATCGCTTGATTAGTAGAGTCGACTAACAAAGCATATGGAATTGCTATAATTTACAGGGAATTGTTTGGTTGTCGCTTAAGTAAAAATGAAATCCGAAATGAAAATATGGAACAAAGAAATGATTTACATAAATAGGAGATACAGCTGTATCATTTTTGGTAATGTTTCAGCATTTTGTGCAGTATTTTTTTTTAAAGGCAAGTAGTTGACATTTTACCCATTAACAAACCAGTGAATACTTACCTTGTGCAAGAGCTCATCCCAGTTAATAGAAGTGACAAGTGAGTTACAGCCATGATAGGACTATCAATGGCAGACAAATATAAACAACACACAACAAAAAAGCAACAAAAACTTAGAAAATGAAGTTTTCAGTTTACCTAACCTGCCTGTTGCTTTGCATTTTGACAAGTGCAGTCTCATTCACCAACAACAACAACAACAACAACAACAACATGTAAACTCATCAGAAAAGCCCCGGGCCAACTATCACTGTCATAATAGAGCATCTCTGTGTGGCACGGACTGATGCACTATCTAGAATTAGTCCAACCCGAATAAGAAAGAGGAAGAACATATAACTAGAACTACATAGGTTAGTGTGGGTGGATATGTCCACCTGATTCCTAAATGGTACGTGCAACCTTTTGTGCCTTTGACTGGGCTGTATGGCATTATTTTTAAAATAGTTCATGGAAAAGGTAAAAATACCCATAGACTGAGACAAAAGTGCAAGCACCTGAAATTGTGCAGTCCTATATGCAGGTTTGGCATTAATCACATTATTTTGTTCCAAACTTTCTAGAAGTTAAATTGAAGGTGACTGCAGAGACAGGTCACCAACAGTTTTTAAAAGTGTCCATACTTTGTCGGCAGATCATACGAGGGCTCAACTTAAGGCAGCACTGTTTGTTGGAGAGTCCCACAGGAAGTGGCAAGAGCTTGGCCCTGCTCTGCTCGGCCCTGGGATGGCAGCGGGCTCAGTTTGGTAAGTTTGTTCTGACTGAGACCACAGAAACGAGTGTGTAGAGCAGAAGTCTGTCTTTCACAGGCAGAGTCACTCCGCTTGTTTGTTAAAACTCACCTGTGAGTGGATGATTATATCCATCCATTCATCTGACAGGTGTGGCATACCAAGCTGTAGATTACACAACTTTTTTTTTTTTTTTTACGTATTTTTCGGGCATTTTTACATTTATTTTTGATAGGACAGCATGAGATGAGATAGAAAATGCGGGAGTGAGAGAGGGGGGAATGACATGTAGCAAGGGCCTCCGGGCAGAATCAAACCTGGGGACACTGCAGCGAGAACACACAGCCTCTGTACATGGAGCGCCAACTCTACTGACTGAACCATGGGGCGCCCCTGCAACATTTTTCCCTTGATTATTCCAACTGATTTTTCTAATATAATAATAAGGATCGCCCCACTGCCTTGGGCAAGTAAAATGCCACATCAAGCTAGTAAATGTAGCAAATCATTTTCCAGACCTGGTAAGCAGTAGAAAAATTAAGCATGTTTGTTTTTGCATGAAAGATGAAAGAAGTAGCTGAGGAGTGAGCCATCTTACTTCTTTTTGTTCTCAGAGATGCAAATGTGCATTACCAGTTGGACATTAGTATAAAAGGGGATCAAAAACAAAAGTGTTTGTGTTTCTATTTTTGTTGAGTGTAGTTACATCTTTTTCTTAAATTTGTGATTGCAGCCAAAGTGCAAGAGGGAGGAGGCCAAGGGGGGGACAAGAGCCATACAGATAAAAACAAAGGAGACTTTAATAAGTTAGATGTCGCCACACCCTGTCAGTGTGTGTGCCACAACAGAGCCAAAAGCACCACAGCTACAACAGCTGCCAGAGCTGATGTTGTGGACCTCACTGAATCACCCTGCAAAAAGTCAGGACAGCCACCACCTCCAGCACCTGAACATAGTAAGTATTTTTTTAGTCCTTCATTTTATTTGTGTTGGCATCAGAAACACTCTCCTCTTTTTTTTCTGAACCTGTCTACCTGTTTACCCATCTGTCAAGAAATGTTTTTCTGCTGGCTTTTAATTTTTCCAAGGATACATATAGACAAAGGTTAAGTGCACACTCTGATGCTGAATCAGTGATGTCTTACTACCAAGATATATTTAAGCAGCCATTAATTTGATCAAAGTCAGTTAAGCCCTTTTTGAAGTAATGATCAGTATACCAGTCATTCCTAGTCTTTTTTTTCTGAGGAGAGATCAATAGCACAAACACTCATTATGCAAATGTGCTCATTTGAATTGATTTCAAACTGGATACTGTCGCAGTATTTAGTATTTTTAACCTCAAAACAGCACATACTTAGTATTGTTGTTAATCAAATGAGCTATACATGTTTTAGTTGGTTTGGTCACATTGGTCAAAGATTTGTACTATGACCAGTGGCAGCAGCTGTTCATTTAAATAATGAGCCAATATTGCAGGAGTGAGTTTACATGACTTCAGAGATGATGGTATACTTTTATTCCGACCTTTCAGTCCTCAGAGCTTAGCATAGACATAAACATTTCTTGACCCTTTTTGCACATATGGGATTTACCGGAAGGCTGGACAGCACCTGGTCAATTCCACACTTGGTTTATGCCACAATAGTGTATATAGTACACATATTTTCAGTCATACACTTGTTGTGTTTGATTGTCATCACCAGAAGAGTCGCAGCCCAAGAAACAGTCTTTAGCCTCTCGTCTCTCGGAGATGTTCCAGGCTTCTCTCAGTGCCGAACGCGAGAAAGACGACGACTTCCAGCCAGATAGGAAACGCATTCGCACTATTGAGCACAAGGTAGTGTCGAAGATTTGTTTATACTTTTGTAAAAGTTCATTTTAAAAAACTGATGGAAACAGACAATATTATCAAAATGTGTTGCCTAATAGCAGAGTAATATTGTCACTAAGATTCAAGTGAATAATAATAATTAAAAATATATAATAATGCATAAATACATAAAATAGATACAGAAAATCTGTAATTTTTTATAATGAGGTAGCTATCCTAATTAGCAATTTGAATTCTTGCGCTGTAAAATTTATATATATCTATATTTTTGGCCAGTAACATACCATTTTATGTTCTGTAAAAATGTTCTTTCAGTAAACAGCTTTAAAGGTAGAAAAATGATCTCATAAAGTGATCTCACATACTTAGTCAAAGTAAATCAATATCCTCATCCATCTTATAGTTTTTACACAGCCTTTGTGCTCACTATGGTTGCATCAACACCGACACTGAGGCCTCATTGAGACCAAATCAAGTGATGTGAAATTGCAAGTTTCCCCATTCATTATATGGAGGGGAGTCAGTTTGGGCCGCAGAAGGTTAAAAAAACCAGAAAGGTGCCATGGGCAGTGATAGTTTCGAAATTCCACTGCTCTCAATTCAAACCCTGCTCCTCCTTGTTGCTGTGATGATGGATGTATTCCTCTAACGATTAATACATTTTTCGGTATAGGAGCTGAAAAAAATGAGAAATCCAAAACTGTAGCAAGTTTAATGGTACTAAGGGCAGCCCATGTTGCTTTAGTAATTTTTTTTTCTGAAGCTCATGAAAGTGAAGCAACATCCTTCGAGACAAAATGTGTAACAATAGTAGATTATCTGTGCTCTTAAATGCTTTTTTGTCACAACCGGCGATTACTACTTTATAGAAATGTTGAGGCTACATTTCTGTGTTTGTTCCTCAGAGCCGTAAAAAGCAGCGCCTGGAGCAGGGAGTGATATTCATTGATGATGATGATGATGAGCCAGAGCTGGAAAATGAAGGGTCAGGTCCTCAGAGTTGGACGACAGAGCCAAATATTCAGTCGGCTGAATTGCCCTCATCATGCTGCGTGAGTACACTATAGACATGGATGCTAAGCTACTGCAGTAACATGGCTTTATTGAGAAATAGGGGTGATATCATCCATACATTTGGAAAGACATGTTTCACAATACGTTTTGACCTGTAATAATAGGATAAGCACACCTAATTATTAAATAATTAAATATTATATAAATATATACTGGCTGAAGTTCATCTAGCTGCTTCTCGTCAGAGTCCTGGTATTATGCTGTCATGGCTCACTGTCACATTGTCATCACCACCTTGGAACGTTAAGTAGAGAAGAATCCTTGTTAATGTTATTTGAAGATGTTATTACTCTGTATGTATTTTTCCTGTTATTACAAGTTAAAATGAATTCTGTGAAAAATGTTTGTTTCAGATATCAGCCTATCACTTTATAGATAACCTGTGTGTTTTACATCTCATGATGGCTACATTGGTTACAGGGAGGCAATGTTTAAATTTAAGATCAGGAGCAGTAACAGTCGAAAACACTACTACTGATAGTTACTACTGACAGAAACACCAGAGCAAGGATTGGGTCAGCAGTTAACACAGATAAGGACACATGGCACGGTGATGCAGTGGTTAGCAATGTCAGCTCACAGAAAGAAAGTTCTGGGTTTCAACCTGCCAGCTAGGACCTTTCTGTGTTGAGTTTGCACGTTCTCCCAAAATCTTGGTGAGTTTTCTCAGGTTGGTCCAGTTTCCTCCCACAGTCCAAAGACATGGAGCTTAAATGGCGACTCTCAATTGTCTGTAGGACTATGAGTTAGGGCTGGGCGATTTGACCTCAAATCAGTATCACCATTAACTGAACCTTTTACCTTACGATTAATGAACGATTATTTTATTATATTTTTTTCTGTCCTTTCTGGCTCATTGGGCAGAGAAAAAAAATGAAATGCATAAAATAAATAGCCTGTAAACACCGCTGATTTCTTCACGTTGCTAGCTGAGAAGAAAACTGACAGGGCTCAATAAATTTGAGGGTACACTTGTAGGGGTGTGTGGGCCTGTTTAATTTATATGAGCTATGTGCTTAATATGCAGAGTAGCCATGCAGATGATTTTGACTGATGTTTTCGCAGACTGATTTCAGGATTTCTGAGTTGATACTGCATTGGGAAAAAAATTAACTGCAATGCACTGATGAATTTGTTCTTTCATCGAGCCCCTCGTACAGCACTTAAAACAGCAAAAAACAAAATGAAAACAGCATCAACAAAAATAGCCAAAATAGCCGACATGGACATGATTACACCGGTTACAGGTTCCAAATGTCGGTTTGATTAATTTTCAATCAACTGCCCAAGCCCTACTGTGAGTGGTCGTTTGTCTCCATGTGTCATTTTTGGCTGGGATCAACTCTAGCCCCTTGTGACCCTAAAAAAGGATAAGCAGTTAGGAATAATGGTGAATGAAGAAACAAAGTTTACTACACATTGATATAGCTATCACTATTTACAGGAGTATCTCCATGATACAGTGAGGTAAATGAAACATAAATACTAATGCCCAGTATCAGCAACATTATTATAGCCATATCATGAAATTCCCCTTCCTCTCCCCAAAACAGCTGATCAGATCTGCTCTCCCTTTAGCAGGGTACTTAGGTCCCATCTGAATTTGCACTAGACACCAGAGCTATTGTCATTTTGATTTGTAATTATTTTTTGATGAGCTGCTTTGCACAGCATGGCTGAAACTAAACTGAAGTAAATTGTCACCTTAACAGAACCATTGATAGCTTAATTTTAGCTATCATTAATTCAATAATTACAACCGTGCTTTTCCTTAGGTGACATCAATGTCTCTACTGTGAAGAAAGTCTATGGTGCTATACTTGCTTGTTGTTACAGTTTGCCAAGATATATACAAATGAAGTTTAGTTATTCTTGTTGTTGTTAGTTACAAGTTAATTTTTTTTTGTTGTTATGTCATGTCAAAATGTCATGGTGTTAAAAGGTCTGTTCTATGCATTTTTGTCATGAATGTACTACAGAAACACATAACTTTCTAATATTTCTTGTAGATTATACTGTACATTTAATGTTTTCACAATGTCAATAATGAGTTTAATATCACCATTCACTGTTGCCACTGGGTGGCAGTATGCTCTACCAAATTACCAAATAGTTTCAAACATGCAGAGGCCTAAAATGAGACAAGTTTGAACACTGCAGGTAATTCATCAGGTTTTTTAGGTGTGTTGGCCTTAATAGAAAGTTATGTTGTAAATGTAAGGTTAATACAAACAGTATAATATGTTTTATCACCAAGAGAAACACATCAATGCTTGCATGTTAAATGCTGAAACAGTTTTAAAGAAAGTGACCTCAAGTTTTACCTCAATGACTGAAGGGTTTTTTTGTTGTTGATTAATTTGACAGTTATTTATTTACTAAACAAAAAATCTCTTTGTTTATAAAATTTCAAAATATATATTTTAAAAATATATCAGTAAAACTACCTAAAGCTCAAGCTAGCATCTTCAGATTTCTTGCTTCATGTGACCATTTTTCAGAAAATGTAAATATAATCGGGGCTCTTAAATATATAAATATATAAAAAACTGCCAGCTGAGAGTATTTTGAAGGTATCTGTGTGGTATAAAAGTGAAATTCTTGAAAGTAAGAAGTAAAAATTAACATTCTTGTCGTTCATATTTTGATTATTTAGTGGCCTACAACATTAATGATAAACTGGTATCAGCTGTTATTTGAAAGCTGAATGTTTTTGGTGTGATCATGAAAAAGAATAGCATCCTGTGTAAACCCAATCGCAGTCAGACGCAACCAGACCAGGTGCATCAAGTGACACCATGTTCTTAAAAGTATGCTGTTCTGGTGAATAATCCATGTTCCTGAGTTCTCTCCAGGTCCCAGAGACCAGCGGGTTAGCCATAATCATTCAGACATGATGAGCCATAGAATGCTGTTACACAGCTCACGGGAATAGTTAAACTTTCAAAACTGTGTCTTAACTTGCCACAGGTGTGTGACTCGGATTTAGAATTGTGGATGGTGGGAGGTGGAAAAAGAAGAGGAGGGAAAGTAAAGTCGAAAAAGCGCGTCCATCTCTGGTTTCCCTGCAGCTACATGACCCGGGCTCTTTTGTCCAGCAAGCGCTGACTGACGGCCTGAATGGGGCCCTTTGAAGCAAGCTCCAGTTTTAATTAAGAGGGTTTGCCTCGCCTGGGCCGCTGATCTGTGAAAGCCACGGGGATAAATATTGAATGGGGTTCACCTGCTGGTTACTGCGCCCGAGGGATAAACAGGTGCTTTGGAGGGCAGGTATTTGCCAGGGCCCCTACCTGCACAGTGCGGTCATATCAGGAGGAGGGGGTGTTCGGTGTTATGTCTTTTTTGAGCTATTGGCTATTGAATCCCACCCTTATTGGAATGAATTCCAAGCCCTTGAAAGCAGTGGAATGAGGAGCAAATTGGTGTCCAGTGAGAGGCGCCAGTGATACCTAAGTGATTCACTACCTGCGGCCCCTCAGTGCCCTCTGACTGGCCCCCTGGAGTGTGAGATTTCCATCTCTCAGGTGTTGGCAGGGAGTTTAGCAACAGAAGCCTACCTGTGAATATTCTGAGGTGTTCAGTAACACCACTGACCTCTGTTCTGTCAATTCAAGAAAGCTTTAGCCGCTGCATACACTTACACCTTGGCAGTGTAGGTGTACCAGAAACTTAGTATACCTGTACTAAGTTAACTTAGTATACCATAAGAAACTCAATATATCGGAGGAAATGTTAAACCTAAAGAAGCTTAGTATATGTGTCCTATACGGTGTACCTGTAAATGCTGTGTTCATAAGAAAGAAGTTCTTTTATGTTGTATGTTGTTTAAAAAACAATGCAAGGGCATTCTTATAACTAGAGGCACCTAAGGAGTATCACCAGTGGAACAGTTCTGTGCTGAAACAACCAGTTTGTTCTTGTTGTGAGTAGAACTGGCGTCCCATTTGCCCCTATTGCCAGTTATCTGCATTCCTTTTTGGGGGGGTGTCTGCTCTGGGCTGTGGGGCCAGGCTTGAAACCTTGTTGTCCGGGCATCTCTGGAGGCAGGCGCGTAAAAGGATACTCTTGTGTCAGCTGTTTCCTGCTGTAGCATTTGACAAGGGCCTCTATTCATCAGCAAGCCCTTCTACACTGCCCCAGCCCACCCCTCCTCCCCCCACCTGCCAATGAATAAGTAATTATTGGCCATCTTGGGGCAGGATATTTGGATGGCTCTATTTAATGTGGCAGCAGCAGGTAAGGTGATCGGGCTCAGAGCCCAGGCTGTGGAGCGTAACTGTTCCAGAGGAGAAGGGTAACTTGAACTGGTGTTGGGGCCCTGCAGCACCTCTGTTTATTTTTCACATGGGCTCAGGGCTCGTTATCCCTCTTAACTCTGAGAGACGGCTCTCTAAGGTCTCCCTTTGGCCTACACTCCATCACACATTGTAATATTTGATGGGCTAACATGCTTAGAAAATCTGAGCCGCTGGGTAACTTGAGCTACTCGTCTGTCATCAGAAGTGCTACCTTCTGATCCTCATCAAAAGGTGCGATGCATCACAACACATACCATTCATTCTTATGAAGGGTCATTCAAGTAATTTGCTCAGCATTTAGAGATGAACATGTTTTCCAAGTTATGTTTATTCAAGATTAAAAAAAATAAAAATAGTATCTTGAAAGAAAGAGCCCAGACACTTTTACAAAAGTCTAAACGTAATACCATGCAGTGGACAAGGTGTGCGTGTGTGTCTTCGCTGACCTTTAAAATGCCACAATATCAGATCTCTCTCAAGACCTGAGGGATGAATGTTAAATATATATAATAACATAAATGACAGATAATCAGAAAGATAAAAAATACATAAAATAGAGGAAAAATATTCGATAGCATATCAGCATGCATAAAATGAGAGTACATAAAATATATAATAGAAGAAAGTGCATAAAATATCAGTGAGATAAAAGCACATAGAATATTACAACATAAATAAATAAAGAGATTCAATTAAAAGCTCAACTAAGAAGGTAGGTCTTGAGTTTGCTTTTAAAAATGTTCACACTCTCAGCTGCCCTCAGGTCCTTAGGGAGGCTGTTCCACAGCCTAAGATACCTCTACCTGCGGACCTGAGGGGTCTGGATGACCCATAATTTCAAGGCAAATTTGATAAATAGTTAGGACCAAGGCTATTAAGAGCTTAAAAAAAACAATAAAAGGATTTTAAAATCAATCCTGGAGCACACAGGTAGCCAATGCAGAGACTTTGAAATCGGAGTAATTGGACTCTTTCTGGTCCTTGTCAGCAGCCTGAGTTCTGCAGTGACTGGAGTTGTGCAATATTCTTTTTAGGGACACCAGAAAGAAGAGCATTACAATAATTAATCCTACAAGGTATAAAAGCATGAATTAAAATTTCAGTATTGGCTAGTGAGAGAAATGATAATACTCTGGCAATATTTTTCAGGTATCAAAAAGCGCTCTTGGTTGTACTTTTGATGTGGGGTATAAAACTAGGATTTGAATCAAATATAACACCAAGATTTTTAACATGTTCAGATAGATTTTGTGTCAGTTTTTTTTATTTCATAGACAGTTTCTCTGTGTGTGTATCAGGACTGATAACCAGTACTTCAGTTTTGTCCTGGTTGAGCTGTAAAGGATTGTAGTTTTCGCAGACAAATTACAGTTGTGTGTATCATGCCTGTTGGTAGTAACAGCAGACCAAGATCTTGGACTCAACTACATTGTGTGTTGTGTTGCTATGTAGCAGTTAAGTAACTTTAAGTATTTGTCTTCTTTTTCACCATCCAGTCCCCTGAAACCTGCTCCCGGTGCCCGTGTGCTTCAGCCAAAAATGTTGTCAAGGACAAAGACAAAGATGGTGAAAGGAGGATTCCAAAGATCTTTTTTGGCACTCGTACACATAAGCAGATAACTCAGATCACCCACGAGCTGAAGCGCACTGTCTACTCCTGTGTGCCCATGACCATCTTGTCCAGCAGAGATCACACCTGTGTCAACCCGGAGGTGTTACCTCATTCAAACCGTAATGAACGGTGCAGGGACCTGCTGGATAGCAAAGATGTAAGGACACTGACAAACACACATACATTTGAACTATTTAACTATTTTCAATTTTAACTTTAGTTTTCAAGTAATTATCTGTCTTATATCTGTCTTTTTGATGCAACCTCTTTGATTCCTCAGAGAACAGCAGCTGTAGTCTGCTTGAAAGAGACAGATTTAATCTTTTCCTGTCACAAGTTCTGCTTGTTTGGAGCTATACCATTATTGCTTCATATGTTGACTGATAAGAAATAAGAAATATAAGTAAAGAACAAAATTGGATAAATGCAAGTAAAGAAAATATGTGTGTATATGTGTCTCAGCATTTTTTAACCCTAACATTAACCCTTCTTGCTCCATACTTTGGTCACATTTGTTAAAGAAACTAACTTAAAAGATACTTGTCAAAATTTAGTTTCTGGGTTTAGCTTTAGGTGTACTTACGTATACCTACGTTACACAGTAGGGTTAGGGTTGCATACATACATACATACATACATACATACATACATACATACATACATACATACATACATACATACATACATACATACATGCATACATACATGAACGTAATTAATGTATGTATGAACATGCATACAATACAATACAATATAGGTGCAGTGAGAGGCAGAAAAACTTAGTGGGCCTATTATAAGCCCCTACCTAAAAAACTGTTAAAACTTTAAAAATATAGAAAACTCTTCATAAAGTACAAGGAAAGTCATTCATGACAATTAACTTGTGTGATATACTCATTACAAATATTAAGACAGCAGCCTCACACCATCATGTTGTAATTGAACTTTGTAAAGATTTTCATTCACCCTGTAACACAAACCCAAAGATAACTACTGCTACCAGACAAAAATCATTCAATAATGTAGCCTCAGAGGTTAAATTCTGCTGCTACTATATCCACAGTAAGTCTAGCAGACTTTGTTTAACGTAGTAGAATGTCAAGAACTGTTGTCAGGGGTTTTTTTTAGAGACATGAGACATGTAAGCCCCCCATACTTTCTTAAAGTCAGGCGCCTACTGTAATGAGGACAATTATGCTGTCATTGGAGGTGTTTACCTTCCATAGCAATTGTCTCACTTTGTCATATGAAGTAGTTGGTCCAGTTATAATCCCTCATCGGAGTCGTCATCACCTTGGGGTCTAGTCAGTGTCAGGTTACCCAGCTGTACAGAAAGACAGTGATTCACACCCTGAAACACACACTGTTTATCCACAATCAAAAACATTTTTGATTGAACGTTTTAATTGTGCTGGATGCTTACTAAAGCTAAAGTAATCTTTTTATTATTGTTATCAACGATTTTGCAATTAATTAATTGATTTAAAAGGATTTAAACATCCAAAAAAGAAAGAGACGTCTCTTTAAATGCAGAAGCGAGTTTTTGTCTTTTTTTTTTTTTTTTTGAGAAAAATCAACCATTACATTGTTTAAATTCCAAACCATAACATTATCTGTAAAACCTGAACCCCCGTTCAGTGCATTTACCATTTAGTTTCATGTTACATCCTGGCTTTGTGGCATTTTTAGGGATAATGAATGAACAGTCAGCCAGTCATTTTGCCTTTACTCTTCTTTAGGTTTGAACAGTGTTACACACATACTTATTTCATTTTACTTATTTCTTTTTCAACTGAACTAGCAATCATATTGATTTGGGCTACATTAAATGCTGACACTAATGTTACTTTGTTTCCGGTCTGCTCTTTGGACGGAAGTACATAGTAATGCAAGACTGGATGCTTTCTGTTGAGATCCTGAAAGTCTAATGTCTGATGGGTGTAGTTTGGTTTTATAATAGACACACTTTCTAAAGTTTTGTTTTGTTTTGTTTCAGCTTGAAATGACCCCAATTTTAGAAATCCTCCATCTTTTTGATGTGTCTCTGCTCTTTTCTCTTTCTCTATTTTGCAGGCTAACAAATTATGTCTTTTTCATGTAAACTGTCCAATAATAATCAATGAATAAACACAGTGCTCTGTACTCAGTTACATGGATTTAAAAAAGCTTCAAGGCTAAGATTGGCATTCAGAATTTTTAGCAATCAGTTTGCTTGAGTCTCTTGAGGAATAGTCTCAGTCCTCTTGCTGTCTTGACTTTCTGAAATGTGCCCTCTTTGCTGTTAATCTCCCCAACTCCTCTTTCACCGAACAGACGGGGTTCAGTGTCAGCAAAGTGTCCAAACTTAGCACATCATTGTGAGAAGAAGCTCATTTCACTCTGGGGTTATTATTGTGTCTTGAGGTCACTGAGTCTCTTGGTGTACAAGTATTTGTGTGGGACAATGTCACCTCAAGCTGTTAAAATCATAAAGGACAGGGTGGGACATCTAAAGCAGCACTTTGACAGAGTAATTTGGGCTCGGTACATGAGATACTGCTACTTAAAACATCTTCTACATTGACTGTGTGAGTGTCAGGACATATAACCCAATACAATAGCTGAAACACCTGATCACAGGCAGCCGCTGAAACACTGTATGTCACCTCTGGTTAAACTGGAAACTGGAGAGGAAAAGATATTTAACAACCAGTTTAAAATATAGAAATGCAAGAAATTTAAAAGTTTCACATTTCACTGTCTTCAGAAAAATGTAAGATTCTGTTTGATATCAGTATTCTTTACATTTTTTATCAGCTGTTTATCAGCTGTTTCATTAGTTGATAGTTTGTTTAGTTTTTTGATCATGTTTTCATACAATATGAATGCCAAAACAAAAAAAGTTTTCAAAATTTTCCTATTAATTCCTTATTGGAAGAGTGGAAAAGACTTTGAGATAGCAGAAAGCAAACAAAACAAGGTATTTAAAACCTGTCCTAACAATTACACCTAGAGCTGCAATAATTAATGATTGACAAAATGTATCACTTTTTAACTAATTTTGCGTAAAAGAAGTGGTTGTGAGATTTTTTTTAAAGAAGAATTTGCCAAAATTTACTGGTTCTTTTCACTATCTAATGAAATTTTACTAATTATTAGATTAAGAAAAGGAAGATCAAGCAATGACAAAAAGTATAGAAACTATTCTTATTGCTAGTAATAAGGAATACTTAATAAAATGGTACTTCCTCATGTATTAGCTTTTTTTCCCTCTTACAGGACCTTAACCCATAATCTTTGGCTTCACCTGAACCTCTGAACCCTGCAAGGCTCCATTCACTCAAATTTGCATTGCCACCCTTAATTTTTGCAGACCTCAGCTGTGTGTGTAATTACCGTTGTTTAAATCCTTTGGTTTTGACTTTCTTGTCAGTATAACAAACAATTTAGGTCATGTTTGATAAAACAGTTCAGTGTCTAGGAAACTCAAAACAAGAAAGCTGGCGTGTTGGTGTTCTTATGCTGCTACGGAACACAAACCCAAAACGTTGCAGGTTTCTTTCTCCACTGGGATCTGGTGCAGCCTGGATATTTCTTTCCTCTTTTTCCTTGATATTGTGGATATATCTAAACACATGCACGTACGATATCAACAACAAACAACAGTCATCAGTATGGAAGCCTCAAGTTGGACGCCTCATCCACCAAAGTCTCTGTGCCTTAAAAAAACAAAAAAACACTGAGACTTTCACAGCATACCTTTTCCTCTTGTCTTGCCTGCTACTTTAATCACCCAGCAAACTCTTGAACGTATTCCAGTTGTGCGCTTCTAAGGGCAACTGCACAAAATCTCTGGACCTTATTCTGTGAACACTGAATGGACATCATGTGTGAATACAGCATTTGATACTAGGTTCTTCCTTTTGTTTTCACTGTATTTTACTAACCAGGATGATTCAGATGTGCTGTACATTCTTTGATATTGGTAAAGCAGAACCAACAACGTCATTTTTTCACTCACTGGATGTAGACTATAGGTATAAGTCTGCCATTGGGTTACTATTTTAGTTGGCAGTTTCCTCCTCTTCCGCTCTGAGCCTCTTTCTATTTTCAGAATCCTTGTCACTGCACCCAGGCCTTAATAACACCTATGCAGTAGTGATTGTTTTACAGAACTATAAGCAAGCCAGAGTGGCCTTTCACCTAAAGTCGAAGTTTGGTAGGCTAGTGATGTAGGCATTTTCGAAACTGATATTGTTGTTGATTGTCTTGTTATCTCTTCATGACTTCAGAACAACCCTGCAGCAGATTAACTGGCTAAGAACAGTGGCAAGACACATTCAGTTTGATGTATTTTTATCTTTTCTTTTTTTTTCTTTTCTTTTTTTGCTGAGTTGTTAAGTGCATTGTTTATCTTTGCCATGCTTAGCCGCACCAACAAACACTTTTTCAGTTCCTCTCTTCAAGACTACGTTGGTTACCTTCCTTTATGACTTTGTTACTGTTAGTATCACTTCCTGAGCAGAGACCATATTTTAGTTCCAGTGCATGGACACAAAAATATAATTCAATAATAACTCTGGATTTATTGTCCCTCATAAAATGGCAGTTTTATATCTTGGTCCTACCCTAGCCTCTCTCTGTGTACCTTGTAAAAATTGTACATTACAGGGCAGGTCATGCCGTTACTACCATGCTGTCCCAAAAATGCGTGACCAGAACATACTACAGAGGGTCCACGGACTTCATGAAGCCTGGGACATCGAGGACCTGGTCACACTGGGCAAACGGCTCCGTTCCTGCTCCTACTTCGCTGCTCGTGAACTTATGCAGGAGGCCTCCATTATCTTCTGCCCATACAACTACCTGCTTGACCCAATGATCAGAGAAAGTGTGAGTAGAGTTTGGAAGAGAAGGTGGAGGAATTGTTAAAATAAAGACAGGAAAGAAGTAACAAGATGAGAAATTTTTAACAAAGGAGCAGATCATACATAGAGTTTAGGCATTAACCTATCCCCCTCCTTTGTTCCTTCTCTCCTGCATTCTGTCTCCATTTTCACCAGATGGAGATTGACTTGGCAGACCAGATCTTGGTGCTGGACGAGGCCCACAACATTGAGGACTGTGCAAGGGAGAGCGCAAGTTTCACTTTAAACCACAGCAATCTGCTGATGTCCAGGGATGAGCTTGATTCCATGGTCAACAACAATATCAGAAGATCCAAACATGAGACACTCAGGAACTTCTGCTATAGCCTGATCAAGTTAGTGCTTCAGTGTTCTAATTTTGTTCAATAGTAGTTCCCATAGTTTAAGTAAATATTTACTAAAATGTCTGCTTCTCCATGGTGTAGCTGGATCCAAGAGAGCCAAAGCCTTTTGTCTGAACGAGGTTATGAGAGTGCCTGTAAAGTCTGGAGTGGGAAGGATGTACTGGGCATCTTTCACGGCCTGGGAATTACTGCTGCTACTTTTAGCATTCTGAAGGTACACCAATTATCTCAGCTTTACTTGGAGGCTCTGGAGTCAAATATTAAACCATGACTTCATCTATTTCTCATAAATGCCTGAAAACTGTGAATTGTGCAGTTATATGTGTTATAGTTAGCTGTTAGTAATAGAACTCAAGTGAGATATGGGCTCAGTTCATATGTTCATCATCAGGACTCTTATACACCTACTTTGTTTGAGCAGGACTTAAAGACTTTTTTAATCAATAAGATCTAAACTGCAGGTGGGAAACATTTCCCTAACCATGGTCCACTGTTCATATGAGGCTAACCTTCCAAAGAGGACTTCAGCATGTTTAAATATAAATGTACAGTTGCTCTCGTGCTGTATTGAGGAATGTTTTTGTTAGTTTGTATGTACTGCTATTTTAAGTACATACTCATATTGAACATCAGTCAGAAGCCTGGCTTCTTCTGAATGGATGCGGTTAAAACAGCAGGCTCTATCGGCATCTTTGTCAGACAAACAACAAAAGTGAAGACACAAAGATAGTCTTATTTTACTAGAGAGGCTTTGTAGTGATTCATAGAGTGATAACATTTTTTGAAATACGGCACTGTTACACTGTCAAACATCCAGAAAATCAAGTATGAGTAAAATATTTTACCAAAAACACATTACATTCATAAATAACAAGTACTGCTGCTGTGACGTCTGCTGTTGCATTCATTTTCTTGCAGTCTGCAGTTATTTGAGCAAATGACTAGCATCTTATATAGTCAATGAACCTCGGAAAAGGCAAAAATAATGCAAGTTTTTAAAGCCAAAAAATTGTCACATGGTAAGGAAGATAATAGAATAAAATATTTAAAGATTATTTAAATAAAATTACACCATGGTATCAATTAAAATTGAAATTAAAATGATTTTTTTTAGATCAGCTCAAATTTAGCCTTGTGACTTTAAGTACAAAGGATTGTGATGTAATATCACTTTTAAACATTGTATGTATGCACTTCAATATTTTCTTTCTATTTTCTTTTGAGTTTTCTCTTTAGTTTTTTTACATCCTCACATCTGTCTTTGTGTCAGCAAAACTTGGTAGCAGTATTGGAGAAAGAAGAGCGTGTTGGTTTAGTTAATGGTAAAGAGGATATGGTGCAGGTCCCGACCATCAGCTCAGCTACATCCGCTGTCCTCAAGAGCCTCTTCATGGTGCTGGACTTCCTCTACAGGGACGACTGCAGGTCAGAAACAAATCAAAAAAGTCAGCTAGACCACAATCCTAAGCCATACAAGTGACTAATTTGAACGATTGCTCATATATTCTATGTGTTTGTAGGTTTTCTGAAGACTACAGGGTAGCTCTGCAGAAGAGCTATGCTTGGACGAACCAGGTCCCACCTGATGTCCCTGATGCTCAGGGCTTTATAGTTCGATCCCGCCCAAGACAGCGCCAGAGCGTCCGAGTCAAGACAGAAGTCCTGACCCTCAGCTTCTGGTGCCTCAACCCTGCTGTGGTGAGTGGTGAAATGTGGCAAATCCTGCCATAAGTTTACATTCACCTATTACAAAAGTCTGAAGAACATACATAGATTTTAGAATGACAGAACCCTTTATTTCCTAGGCTTTCTCTGACTTGAGTGGCTCAGTGCGTAGCATTGTGCTGACATCAGGGACCCTGTCACCCATGGGCTCCTTTTCCTCAGAACTTGGAGTAAAATTCTCCATCCAGCTGGAGGCCAACCATGTCATCAACAAATCCCAGGTCAGAAGGTTTGAGACTCTAAAAACAATGCAACTGAATGCATGTTGTTGCTGTTTTGACAGAGTGCACTGACGGAGATTTAGGAAATGTGTTGACAGCAGTTCGGTGGCTAGTTACTGTATCATACTGCTTGATTTCTTGATATCAGTCCCAATGTAACACTGTGTCTCTGAGCAGGTTTGGGTGGGCACAGTTGGTGCAGGTCCCCAAGGCAGAAAACTCTGCGCCACCTTCCAACATGCTGAAACATATGCCTTTCAGGATGAGGTGGGAGCGTTGCTGCTCAATGTCTGCCAGGTTGTTGCCAAAGGTGTGCTCTGCTTTTTGCCTTCTTACAAGGTAAGTATCGCACTAAAACATGCTTTGCTAAACCAGGAAACACAGACCATGAAATTATCAACTTGAGTTTAGTGTGTAATAGTCTGT
Organism: Acanthurus leucopareius; assembly: GCA_029814765.1. Taxonomy (NCBI): domain Eukaryota; kingdom Metazoa; phylum Chordata; class Actinopteri; order Acanthuriformes; family Acanthuridae; genus Acanthurus; species Acanthurus leucopareius. The sequence goes on along the minus strand of JAQMCX010000053.1, from coordinate 382,259 downwards.
CACATGTGCCATGTGACATAATAGAGTTATGTCTCATCACCACAACTTCTTTGACTTTTAGAATGTTATTGTTTTGGTATTTGTCGTGTGCTGTACAAAACAGTACAGGTTTAAAGCACTTTATGAACTAAAATAATTTACTTAAAATTTTTCTTCTAAAAACCTTTATAAATACAGCAGGTGGCAGTAGCAGTAATTTATGTGTTATGTGTTTTCTGTCCTAACATTTAGCAATTGCCTATTTGGCCAAAATTAAGCCACAGACAGCAACAAACAGGTTTCAGCTTCCTTAAAGTGAGGAGAGTCACATTAGCAAGATCAGTTCTGTAAAAAGGTATGAGTCCAGTCATACACTCATGACTGATGAGATGGAAAACATGAGGCCAAGTGACCTCAAAAGCTGTTATAGATTGTCAACCAAAAAGTTATAGGCGATGATGGTGAGAGTGTCAGATTTAGGAACTAGCATAGATAACCCAGACCCAGTTTGCTTGTGAGAAACATCAGTTTAAATAAAGTAATAATAAAAAAAATAAAATAAAATGAATATTGTAAGGAGCACAAACAGGGGCAACAAATGCACAGCAACAGTAATGTGGTGTGACTTTGTCAAATTTAGTCAAAGGGCACATTTAAATAGAAAATGAAAAAGGTATGCAGTAAATGAAAAGACACAAGTTAAAAACAAACAGCAGGCAACACAGAAAAGCTCCTTAAGTATCCCAAAGACTAAACATTTAAAGTAAAGTGGTGATGTGTTGCCTTGTTCTTGGTGTAGCACAACAAAGTGCTGTGTATTGAGGTACTGGTGAATTTTTTGCAGTAGTAACATTCCTACATCTTGCCACTGGGAGGAGCTAGAGACCATAAAAAGTGTTTTTTTGTTGTCGTTTGAAGGTATTTCTATTAACTTGCCATGCAAAACAGGAAAACGTTTTCAAACCTTGCACTAGATAGACCTTAATAGATCTCACTGCTAAGGAGCAGATGTCAGCGTCATCTGTTACAAAAGATCACTTCTAATCAATAGAGGTACTTGTCAAGTACTTCTTACATAGCCTCATCCTCGCAGAACTATATCCTCTTTCAGTTAATGAGGGCGCTTCTGAGAGCGCACTCATAGACACTTTGTCTGCCTTTGTTTGTTATGCGTTTTTGTTCATGAATAATTAATGTCCACTGCAGCTCAGTTGTCACATCAGCTTACTGAGGGTCAAGTGGATTTAATTTATCATTGTGTGTTGGTCTGCTTCATAATTCTATATGTCCCGGTGATCAGTGAACACACTTATTGTGAGAAACATAACACATGTAAGATTAAAGTCATTTTGAAAAAAAAAAAAACAACAACCAAAAACTCTTTTGATTATTTTCAATAGCACCATGCAGTAATTCCCAACCTTTTTAGCTTGTTACCCCTTGATGTCACACTACCCTTTGATTTACAGTCAAAACTAAAGTAAAAAAATAAACAAAATAAAAATATACATTGATATGAAGTAGTAAATTCTGTATACTCATTTTTGTTCTACTTCCAATTATATGAACAGTTGTCAGGTGAGGATAAATGCTTTGGAGTTGAGACATATTTTGTTTAGGTGCCTTGTATTTGCTTGAAAAGCACATAAATCTCATTGTTTAAAAAATAACCCTACACTATTTAACTTTAATATGAGCCCTGAAGGTAAATATACCCTATTTAAAGAAAAAAGCAGTGTGTTGAAGTGGTCGACAGCCATACTGACAGTTTGAGCCTGTGTGACGCCGGCAAAAAATGCTACATGTGAAGAAAATACCTTGATAGGAAAACTTTGGTCACGCTTTTTCCAGCCTTAGTATTTTAGTCTTAGTTTTTCTATAAATGCACCTTACACCCTCTGTATCATTTTAGAGTTTAAATTTTTGATAAATGTTGCATCGATAAAAAGCCATATTTGGATTTCTCGTCATTTTGTATGAGACATTTTGAACTCCTGAATTATATCTCCATCTGTTATGTTCTACACTCAAGTTCCTGCCATGGTATCTCTGACACATTTTGCTTTGCTGTGATGAGTCAGTGTCATGTCAAGAGGGCACTTCATTCTCCATCAAGCCATGGCCCTTCACAGCTGTGTTCTGCTTTTGGCAGTTTTGCTTTTGCCTTTGGCATGTTTGCAAGGTTCTTGTTCAACCTGTATCTAACGTGTCGTATGCGTTGATCATCGGTTTGATGTCTCTGCAATCCTTTTTTGCGTGCTATCCAGTTGCATTCTCAAAAAGCCGATGATACCACCATCCATACTGTGAAAGAGAGCTAAGACTTTGGACCTTGTTGTTTTCTCATTTTACCTTCCTTTTTGTCAGCCTGTGATGCCAGCCGAGGAGCGATTATAAGCTGTGGGATGTTTTTTTATTATTAATAGCCATGTAGGAGTCTTCTATCTCTCTCTCTATGCAGATGCATAAATATTTAATGTGCAGTCAGCTCTTAAAGATGAGGAGATGAGGAGATATGAAGGGCTAGGGTATTAATTGGAGCCCATGGAGACCTCGTTGGTGCCGCTAAGTCCCGTCTGCCTTGTGATGTGTGTATGTGGGCAGCACAGAGAGAATAGGTCATCTCCAGGCGTCCCTGTTCAGTGTGTCTATTTGATGGCTATCAGCCCCTCTTACACAGCGGGCTCAGAGCAGGGGTCAAGGAGGTGAACCTTAAGGGTCTGTTTGCTGCCCTCACGTATACACAAAAACACATTCAAAAATAAACATCATGATGTTTTGGCACTGCTTAAATTAAGTCCTATTATTTTTCCTGCGACATAAACCATGACAACATAAGCAGTAAAATTAGTGGTAACATCGATCTAAGTCTGACTTTTGCTGTCCATAATGCTGAATTTTTAGGTTGGTGTGGAGAAATTTTATGTATTTGTATTTACTAAGAAAGTCACTTCCCAGCAGTGGCATCTGTGCACTGCAGTCAGATGACTGCAAAAAGACTCAAGAGAATGCTGGGCATTAGCACACAGCTCAATACATTTCTTTTTTAAGATACATAGGCACACAAAACATGTTCACACACACGCTTTCCCAGAGAGCATGCACCAGTGCTGTGGTTTTGTAGCGCTTTAGCCTCAACAGCCCCCCAGTTAATGCCCATTAAAAACGCAGCGGGCCCTGCCGTCTGGTGCCAGCCGTCAAAGGAAGGGACCAATCATACACTGGAAAAAGGAACTGATGGTTTATTTTAAAAAAAAAAATAAAAGAGAGAGAGAGAGAGAGAAACATGGTTTTGCAGAGGTAAAAAGATGGTGGGGAATACAAGATGCTTTTAAAGGAGATTGAGATAAGGGCCATTAGGTGATGTCGCCTCACTGTCTGTGTGAAGACCCACCCAACACTGGCGCCTGGGCTCAGCAAGCACGTGTCAAATCAAAGTCAAGGCAGGCTGCAGGGTGAACACCCACCAGCACGAACTGTCCCCAGCAGCTCAGGGGCGTCTGGAGCACCAATCACACAGCTCCAGAAGTGCTGTTATTTCAAAGTGAGGCTGTTTTCTGTCTGTCTTTGGGAGCATATTAGATTCATGGGTCAATTTGCCCAGTGTAGCATAGCCCTCCTGATTTCTTTTAGAGCTGAGGTGATGTTTTATATGAGTTTTTACTGTGGAAACTTTAGGCTTACTGGTGTTTTAAATAAGCAGAGACTTAGAGTTTCAGACTTTAAGTACACAGGTCAGATGTAGCCTCTGTCCTGCCAGAGAACACCACACTAGCAATTTGTGGCTGCCATTGTATTTGAAATACAATTAAATATAAACCTTGAGACTGTGGAGATGATGTAAGAACAAATGTTGATCTGCAATGATTAATCTGTTGGGTATGAATCACTAAGGCAATTACTCTAAGTGTTGTTTTTTTTTTTTTTAAGTAAAAACTATTAGTCCCAATTTCCCAGAATTCCCATAATGGCTTATTTTGTCCTCACAGCAGTCCAGTAGTCAAAGAAGAAGCTAATAGCAACCCATTTAAAAGATTTACATTTCCAGTAAGAACAATTCACTAGGGGATGAGATCAACAGACAGGGTTAACATGGTAGGTTTGTGACTTTTTATCTCTATCACCAGCCTCATTCTTAAAGACTGTCAGAAGGTCTATGCAAATTTTATCTTTGTTATATGATAGTAACCACAGACTTTTTAGAATGATATGACTTTGTTATATTGTGTCATCATGTAATGCCAACACTTGCGTTCTTTATTAATAATCAATTTGATTGACTTTCTATTACACTTAAAGTCATCACTTGCTACGTTATCTTTTTTCAAGGAGTAATAATTTTTAGAAGAGTGCATTTAAGTACGTCAAAGTAATACATTTATGCCAATAAATCGTTGTGATCTGCAGTTCTCCCATACATACTGTTTAGCTAAGGACTTTTTTAGTACAACCAAATAGGTACGAGACATGAAAATGTCTTAAAACATTTCATATTCAACTCATTGTAATAATCTAAGGGTGGGGGTGAAAGAAAGAAGAGAGAGTCTGATCAGGTACCGTCTTCTCTGGGCAGCAGTCAGTGTTTTTGCAGCGTTCTGTTGTCACCACTAGTGTGGCTGGAATGTGTAGAGCAGCCGGCAAGGGAAGAGTGGCAGGCCAGAGGTGGCAGGTGGCTTCTTGCCACCAGTCCTGGCGTGATGGTTGCTGTGATATTTTGAGGTTGAATAATTTACACCGCAACAACACGTCTCCCCTCGCCATTGCGAAATGTGGCTCCTGGCTGCATGTTTCATTAATGCCGTCGCCTCCAAACCCCTTCCATAATTCAACAGGCACTAGAGGTGCTGCAATGTGTCGCCACACAGCTCACTGACACCAGGGACACGGGGAAGGAGATAGAGAGTGTCCGGATGCAGAAGAGGTGAAAGATGTGGAGATAGTGAGTGGGGGAGGAGAGGGGAAGTGTAAAAGTGCGAGAAAGACTACAGTTCAGTGCTTCTATCTAGTTGTTTCACCACCCTGTCCCAATTGGCAGGAAGACCTGGCCCACTTCAGCGTGTCACTGGAAGAGGATGAGCATTAATCCTACCATGGCTAGAAAGGACCATAAATTATTCATACTTTGTTGTGCCCTCTTATGTGCTAAATACTGCTCATTCCTATTTATGTTGCCCAGGCATCATAACTGTGACCCTTTGTGGTCTTATGCTAAAGTGTTTAAGTGGAAGGCAGAATGTTAATCCACTTTTAGTTGACAACTTATCTGTTTTTTTAAGACAACCTGGGTAATATCTTATGTTTTAGATGTGCAAAACCTGTTCATGTGTATATAACCAGTATTTTCTGATAATATTCGCATATTGCATGTTTAGCAATAGAGTAGACTACAATTTACAGTGCTTAACCTATCTGACATGTACAAAAGTTTCCAAACATGTACAAATATGTATGAAAGTTTTCTTAAATAACCACTACCTGCTGTTTTTATTTTCTTTTTAAGTTTATTCTCGAAATTATACAAGGCAGTGTGTAGTTGAGCATGAACTGTGGATTGACATTATATAACCCAGCCCAGTTTGCCCACTAAACACCAGGTTTCCGTCAGATGTTGTCCCTTAATTATTCATGTAGGAGCTCATGTCTGTAATTTTTGTGTCTGTAATTTCTGTGTTGGATGTCTAACACTCACATAGCTGAAAGCCTTTGCTAAAGGTGTTGGAAGATTTGTTGACTGCATACTAAAATGCTCTGCTTCTACCCTACTGCCATGCAGTTTGATACTTTAGACAAGTCTTGTGATTTACATACTGACTGAGGCAATAAAAATAGCACCTGTCATGTAATGCAATTTACAAGTTTTGCAAACACTACTATTCATATGAACACATAAATATGATAATGTTAAGTGTATTTATTTTGTGTTCTTAAAGTTCAATGAGTTTTGATCAAGTCAATAATTGCTTGTACAAGGACACAATTTTACATCTTTACTCCTTCACAGTTGATTTGAAATGAATCAGCCAAGATGTTGTTGAAGTCTAGAAGTTCAGCTTGAATTCAGTTGCTTAACAAAAATATTGCATCAATCTGTTGGGAATTTCAAACATTTTTACACATAGTCCCTTATTTTTCAGAGATTCAAATGTAATTGGACAAACTGACTTAATTGTAAATATGAGGATTCTTTTTAATACTGGGAAGAAAATCTCTTGTAGGCTGCTTGAAGTCTGGCACTCATGAACATTACCAGACACTGAGTTTCATTTCTGAAGATGCTTTACCAGGCCTTTCCTGCAGCCTCCTTCAGTTGCTGCTTGTTGTGGGTCCTTCTGCCCTCATATCGTGTAAGTAAGTAAGTAAGTTAAAGCTAAAAGGCTGCTCAACTGGCTTGAGGTCAGATGACTGACTTGGACATTGGAGAAAATTCCATTTCTGTGTCTTGAGAAGTTCTAAGGAGGCGTTAGCAGTATGTTTTGGGTAATTTTCCATTCTCACTATTGAGCGCTATCCTTTCAGTTTGGTGGCATTTTCTGAACCTGGGCAGGTAGTATAGCCCTATGCAAGTCAGAATTTCATCACGTACTACCTCTATCAGCAATCACATCGATCATCACCATTGACCCAGCTCCATGACAGCCATACATATCTGTGCCATAACCTGCCCCATGTTGAAACATGTTTGAAACATGATGTGGTATGTGCCAGATCATGAACTGTTATTTTCTTTCTTCACGCTTCTTCACAACATTCTGCCACAAGTTCATTTTGATTTCACCTGCCCAGAGAATTTTGTTCCATACCAGGGTCTTTTTTAGATGTTTTTTTGCAAAACCTAATCCGGCTCTCTTGCTCTTATGTGAAACTGGTATGATAGGTTTGTCTCGTTTTTTCACTAAATGATGTCCTCCTTCACTTTATTGACACCTCTTTGGACCTCATGCTGAGATTTCCAAGGACTAGTTGCCAAATATAAATTCAACATTTGGAATCCACTCCAGACCTTTTATCTGTTTAATTTATCATGGAAAAATGAGGGCACAGGCCATACCTGGCCATAAAACTGCATGTCTGACAGTTGTCCAATTACTCTTAAGCTTCTGAAAAAGGAGGGACTACATCTAACAATACATGTTCATCCTTAACAGTTGGTGCATTATTCTGTTAAACCCATTGTATTAAAGCTGAAAGTCTACACTTCCTGACACTTCTTGATTCCTCAATTTCAAATCTATTGTGGTGGTTTAAAGATCCAAAATGACAAAGAAAAAAGTGTCACTGCCCTATTACTTAAGTACCTAAGTATGTATGGTAAACAGTAACCTTGCCTTTAGTAAGGAAGAAAAGGACCCTGTAAGGGCTGCATGCATTTGATTCTACTAGTCAGTCCTGAACTCTTTGGATCCAGACTGTTAACCTATGGCCCACTATTTGCAAGATTACATGAAGAGATCTAATGCTTTTCTAACAGTGTGACATTCACTTAAAAGAATTACTATGCCAACCCCTTGTAAAAATAGAAATGACGATATGCCCAGTCTAAACAGAGTTTTTGTTATGTGCCAGTTATGTGCTGGTCAAAATGAATGTCTGCCAGGTAGAACCCAAAGCCAGGTTGGTTGGTTGTCACCTTTTTTCTAGCATTCCCTCCAGAACTACAATAGTTTCACATCCCTCACCCCACAATTCTGATCAGTCATTAATAATGTCAGGGGAACCAATCATAAAATAAGATCCAAGCTGAATTTTGGTAAAATAAAGGCCAGCACAACAGCATCTGGAAACTAAAATACATATTTAGCTTAGTTTTATTCCATATTTCTCCCCTGGTTATGCACACCCCACCACCTATCTGTTTGAGAACCACAGCTGTAAGCCACAGAGCAATGAATTTGTGCCATCATCTGATCTGCAGCTGTGGAGAGCAGGGCATTCTTAACTACTGCATTTTAGAGGTCTGTGATTACTCCCAAAAAGTAGTTGACTTCTCAGTTTATTGGGATATTTTATTCTCACTCAACAACAATATTCAATTCTTGCCAAAATATCTCTTATACCAGCACAGTGTTTATGAAAGTATGTGAGAGCAATTTGAGGGTAGTTAAAAGAGTTAAGTCACCGATCATCTCACAAAATCTGTTTGAATTCGCCTCGATCAGGTTTGACTGAACACCCAGCCAACTTGTCTAAGCTGGAGATACTGCTTGACTACAGTAACAAAGCAACTGCTTTCTTACTAGGAATCTGTCCAGGAGTAACGGTAGTCTTTCCCTCTTTAAATACCGTAAATATAATAATAATGATAATAATAATAATAATAATAATATCATTTTTTTTACATGGTATAACGTATAAATATGTTAATTTAAAAAATAAGTGTCGGCTCTGGTGAAGTATTTCAGCACTGCTTATGATAAAGAATCTGTATCCGGGTTTTTCTCTGCCTCTTGCTTTTGCAGCATGTGTGCTGTCTAGATGCTTTCCCCCAATACTGTTTAATTCACACATTACAACTATAAATGGTCAATAATAACTACACCTCACATCCCCAGCTGTGTATCTGCTAAAGATGCGTTCCCATGCTTTATTAAGATACTGTGCCAAAACCACAGATGAACAATTATTCTATAACAATGTACACTGTAGATTAATGAGTTTTTTCCTCCAATATTTGACTAATTGGCTATCCAGTGAAACATCAAGTGAAGAGAGAGACAGACCTGTCATCTGATCACCACATTGTAGTGACATTCATCCCATGATGGGGCTGTTGTCGTACGAAGCCAAGAGACCCAAACATGCAGAAAAGGCAAATGTCCTTTAACTTCTTTCCCTGAAAAAAAAAATTTCCTATTACCAAGGCAGATAGTTAATGAGATTGGCATCTGGAGTGAATATCATATTTCCATTGCAGAGACTGCTGGGGCACCAAGGATTCCCTACTTTTTATTGAGCTCTTTGTCCACATACATTACTGCAAATTAATTCTCGCATCTCTGACATTAAAATTATATTTATAAACACCCTTTGAAAAATGTGTTAATTGTTAGTTAATGGTAAAATTACCTTTACTACTGATGGTAAAGAAAATCACCAGGTAAATACTGGCACTGTTGGATAGATTTTTTGCAGTTAAGATTTGGTTAGCTGCAAGACACGATCAGTGGTTTTGTCCTGCTTAACTTTCATCACCAAGAGCATTTTTCATCTGTATTTGTTGCCTTGTGGAATCAGCTCCTTTCCAAGTGCAGCCTGGCAGATAATGGCTGTTTTGTTTAGCGGCAGATCTGCCTAAAGTACATAACATGAATTATTCATCTCCTGCTCAAGATTGTACTGGAAAGCAATTGCAGGACAAACACTTGCTGAGTTGAAGACGCACGTAAGGGAGGTCCTTGTCGATGTAACACTGCATATTTAGTAAATGTGCCATGTTTTATTGATGTAAACCTCCCAGCCATGCTTGCTTTAGGAAGCACCGAACTGATGAAATCTTCCCCATGCTTCATTTCACCACTACGAGGAAATCACACTGACATGCAAGAAACCATCAATGCTCTCATACTTTTTCATTTACCTGTCATCCTTCATTGTTTTCCTCTGTACTGCACAAAACCTGCAGAGTAATTTTCTGTTTAACTTTGTGTGGCGCATTGAGGAATTCTTAAGTTTACTGTTCATGCAAGTAATTAGAATAGGTGTCTGTTGGGGACAAGATGTCAGTGAATACTTCCCGCTCTCATCCTTCCTCTCATCTGCCATTTTTGCATCTAACTCAGGCTCTACAAGCTGACACTATTATTCTGTTCAGAAGTTTTCTGCTGACGACAAGAAGAACTTCAAATTGACCCTTCTAACACATTTCCAATCCAGTGAAGCTGCTCTTGGATTGTGAAGCCATGCTTTTTCAAGGATATAATCTGCACAGCACAGACATGAGTGAGGCCATGCTAGGATGGGGGCTTTTAGATCAATGTGCCTCCCCTGAGAGCTGCTGACTTTTTGCACTATCAATAGTACAGGAACAGTGATTTTATTGCAGAGGGGGTAAAAACACATCAGCTTTCTGCCTAGTGCAAGTAAAGCAAAGAAATCCAAGCTGATGAAGCTGCAGGAACAAATGTGTGACTAAATGTTTCCTCTTCTTTGTTGCAAGGTTCATGTTTCAGAATTGGCAAGTTTCATAACATATTACAATGCCATGCATTCAAGTTACTTACATGACGTACAGTTTTCCATCTTAGGATTTAGACTTGCTGCTTTCTCTTGGCATGCTGCTACATTTGGCTCTCTGTCACACAGTTTTTCTATGGATGTGCTGTTTCTTTCCTTAAGCTTGTTTGTAAGTTGAATCTGTCTATGTTACAACCCGTTTCGAACCTTAGCTGCTTCACACTTTTCCCAAATCATCGACCCGTTGCCCCTCATGTCTTTTTGGTGTGCTGATATTCTACATAATGTCCCAAATCATGTCCTGGTCTAGTTAGTAATAAATAAATAACCTAACGCATAACATAACATAACGCATTAATGACGCGTTGACTCAAACTCCTTTTAACGGCACTAATTTTTTTAACACACGATTAACGCACACACGGTCTGTGCCTTGCCAGCTCCCGTAGTTTCAGGAAGTGGCGCTAAAATAAAATTGCAAACGGTTAAAAAGCAGAAATTGGATACAGAAAAGGGACTTTTAAACGGAGAGTTTAGCTTTAAAGTTTTGTCCAATGGTTCTCTGGTCAAAACAAAAGTAATTTGTATTTATTGTAAATGTGAACTAAGTTCCCACCGGAGAACGTCCAGTCTTAAATACCACATGATGGCCAAGCATACCGCTAAGTTACATATAGAGCAGGGTAAAAAAATTGCAATTAATTTGCAATTAATCGCACGTTACCTCAGGACACTAATGCGATTAATCGCGATTAAAAATTTTAATCGACTGACAGCCCTAATATATATATATATAAAAGTAAAACTAACACAATTTCCTGAACAGGGATCACATCGCTGGCAAACGTTCACATTTCTAAATGAACAAGGTCCTTGTTAATCTCTCAATTCAGTATAATGGTTTTAAGCCAAACTGTGACAAATAAACAATAGCTCACCATGGGCAAATTTTGATATATTTATCTGTTCATTTTTGACATGAAAGACAGCTGGCCCCCACCAGAGGGTGGCGTTCTAGTCAACTATTTCTATGGCCTGGTGTCAAATCAGTGTGCAGATGTGCATGGATCATTTACCATATTTGGTAGTTCGTATTGTTTATAGAAGCGGGAACCATGTGTTCACCATGAGAGCCCTCTGCTGTAAAGCTCAATCCCATACCAATCACACACCAAGTGACTTCCCAGTACTTTCCAAACAATATGAAAGTGAACAAAAAAAATCAATTCCTCTGTGGTCACTTGAGATAGACTCCAAGTGTGAGTACTCATATCAAAATGGCTAACCCCATAGCAGAAATAAAAGCTTTTACAGTCTGGTCAAAAAATGGTTTGTTGTTTTGTTTGTTTGTTTGTTTGTTTTTTTCCACTTAACTAACTACAAATTAATGACAAATATAGGGTGGATTAACTTTTATTTTACTCTTTCATTGGCCACTTGAAGTGACAGCGAGCTATTAGATGTTGACTATGAGTCACTTTGGCTAGGTGACTAAATTTGTCCTCTCTGCTGTGTTCATGCTGTTGGTGACTTTTTGAGAATTTTAAGCAAACATCAAACAACTAATTTGACTTGCTGTGTGGTTAATTGTTAATAGTACTAATTTTGGATTAGCAAGAAGTTAAGCCGACAGGCACTGTCACAATGTTAATGGCCAAACCCTTCACACAATGGCCCTTCATAAACCTTTGTATGACATCACAGAAATAGCGTCCATGTTTTCTACAGTTTTGATCTATATTTGCTGCTCTATGTTATAGATTCATTCATAATACTGATAACATGTAATTGTTTTCAGCTTTTTAAAGATAACCAAGGCCAACATCTGTATTTACAACATGCCTCCTGTGATTTGATTAGATGCTGGACAAACTGCGTGATCGGTGGACCAACACTGGTCTCTGGGGGAAGCTAGAGAGACAGAAAACTGTGATCACAGAGCCCCGTGGTGGTAGCAAAGGGGATTTTGACGAACTGCTTCAGACATTTTATGATGCCATCAAATACTGTGAGGAAAGAGGTGAGACTGGAAAACGTCACACTGACCTGGAGTTGCTAATGTGTCTGATATATCACTTTAAAGTAGCCTGGCTGGTGGCTTTGTCCATAAATAAGTGCTTAACACCGATTTGATCGAGTGTAGTGCTCATTCATTGCATCTAGCAATTAATGAATTAATAAAAAGTGCTATTTTTACATTTGCACCAGTGCAGACATCGATTTAATTTACAATAAAGTAATTGTTAGAATATAATAATTATTGTTAAGAGTTCTACTGCATTTACTGTGTTGATGTAAGTTGTGTGATTTCTTAATTATAGATGGTGCACTACTGATTGCTGTATGTAGGGGTAAAGTGAGTGAAGGACTAGACTTCACAGATGACAATGCCAGGGCTGTGGTGACCATTGGAATTCCCTTCCCAAACATCAAGGACCTTCAGGTAAAGAGAATCTAAACAATCTGCAGCTAATTTATCTTTCCTCCAGTGGTACAGCTAAAAATATGGTGAGCATACATAAATAAGCATCACTACCTTTCACTTCTGTTGAAAACTGTTGGAACTTCAACTTATTGTCATGTTTTTTCTTCTGAATCTAAACAAAAACGTCTACACTGGCACTCTTGTTGGCTCTCTATATTGTGTTGCATTACCCATGTTAGCCTAACGGTATCCTTCGGGTTGGACAGGGTTCAAACACTGGGTTTGTGATTATGTTCTGGTTCCTATCAGATTTGGTCAGCTTTCAGTTTAAATATAGCAACAAAAGTAACAACAATTGCATGTGCGTGATACAAACTCAGGGCTTCAGCTTAAAACTATGTCAGTCTTAGTGTGGTTTCAGACGTAAAAAACAGAATACGGGTTAGACTTGGTCACTACTCTCTCAGACTCGGTTGGATTCAGACAGAAATATGCAGCCCCCACTGCACTATAATCCATGTGCAGCAGTTTATTATAATGAGCGTGAACAGTTCGCTGTATTTGTTCTTCTTTTTCTTCTTCTTCTTCTACTTTGTGTTTTAAAGCAGATCCCACCCTCTGTCTGAAGTATGTAGATGCTGTGCTGGTGATATCAACAAACAGGTCGCCTTTACATAATGGCTGTAGGGATCGGCTAATTTTACATTCTGAATAAGGCATCATGAAATATATTTTCTATTGTCGGTCTTGTATATATATCATACATTCCCTCTAGAGATTACACTTGATGAATCAATTTTTAAAGGTTCTTAAAAGTTTTAAAGTTTTTATAATTATCATTATTATTATGATTCTTACTATTATAACAGTACCTTTACTTTAAGGTACTTTTGATATAATGTTTACAATTCTGAACATGTCAACATAGATTTCAGAAGTGGCAGTTTTCAGTAGAAATGTTCAGTGAGGTGCCTACCACAAATGTGGCCAATGAAGAAAAAACTTAATTCACACAGGTACACTATATAACCAGCCTGTCATGACCACTATTATTAAACATGTCTGTGAGATGCCTCTGTGTGAGTGGTGTTGAGAGGTCTGTTTTTTGTTTTGTTTTTTTTTCTAATGAAATTGATTGATTTAATCAGTTGTTATGAAGCTACAGGAGACTTGATCTGAGTTCTCATGAGTATTGAGAGCCGGGGGAATCCGCAAACCTTGCTCTATCCAAAGTAAAATAAATAAATAACCATTTTCTGATGCTTTCAATATTGCTTTTTAATATGTAAAAAGGTATGTGGTTTAATGGCTGGCTTTGACCGGAAGCAGTGACTTCCCAGAGACTGTGCTCACAGTTGCATTTTATCAACCAAGCTAAACGGCTATTGTTATCCTTCTAAAATGGAGAAGTTTATGAAATCATGGTCAAAATACTGTAAAAGCTCACCACCGAACATGGAACCCTCTTTGATGACACCTCTACAAATGCAAAATCATGAGTAGGACCCCTTTTTACAGATCAAATTAATTTTTTGCATTTTTTGATGCCATGATCACAAAAATAAATCTCACAGACATAGAATGGCTACAAACAAACCCACACCAAATAAGAGCGTCTCTTATTGGTGATCCGTAAAAAAAAATCCCAAAGCGATGTTTCTGTGTCTGCCCCGTCCTCAGCAGACAAAGTTGACCTTTAAGTTTGACTCTCTCCCGCCTCCCACCTCTCCTCCCCTTTACTCCTCCACATCCCCCTGTCAAAGCACAACGAAGCTTTCACTAACCTGTTCTGTCAGTGTGGCACGATGTGTGGGTGATTGAAGTATCCCAGACCCTTCCTGCCTTAGCCAAAGCTGTCAGTTTCACCACCGTCACCACTGTCTCATGGCATTGCTTCTTCTTCATTTTATTTATTTGATTTTTTTACTCTCCATTTTGTACTCACTCTGCTGTTTGCATACAAATAGATGGTATGCTGCAAAAAGGTCATATTGGAGCACCAACCAAGTAGCCTATGGTTTGTCCTAATGAGACACCTTTTTTTTGGTTTTCTTAATAATTTGATAACTTCTCGTTACACGCATTATTTTGAACACCAAAGACTAAAACTCTTTATGAAAGACTAAAGTGGCTGGCTGTTTAAAAAATTATCAAGTTGTTTTAAAAAAATGAAAATATATATTTATTACTCTCGGTTCATCCTCAGTAGGAGCCCATGGTTTAGGGCCACAGCCAGGGTAGGAATATCATAAAGTTGTAGTTTGCATTGCAACACATCCGTGATTTGTTTGTCATTACTTTTTTTTTTGTTTGTTTTTTTGTTTTGTTTTGTTTTTAATATGGACTGTCATAAAATGAATGTTTTAGATTAATCCTGCTGCGTTAAACTAGAAGAAAACATAAGATGAATGAATGGAGCAGTCATACTCTATACACCAAAGGGTTCATTGAGGAAACCAAATCCAGTCATGGCAGTGGGGGAGTTAAAAAAGTGTAAAGACACTGTGCACTTGTGATGGCATGGTCTGTTTCCCACAAAAACAGATTTACATGATTATTATCTGCATGTGCTTTGTGTCTCAGCGACCTTACCAGCTGTGCTATCTCTTGTCATAAATGCAGCTGTTTTGGGATTGAGGTTGTTATTGATGACTGATGACACTTTGAGTTTTTGCAACTTTTAAATTCACACCAAAAAAACAAATTGTGACATTTAAATACACAACTGGTTACTGACTAGTGAAACAAACATGAGAGAGTTTTTGAAAAAGAGCTACTACACACATTTTAGAAACACACAGACTGCAAACATGGCAGACAAAACTGAGACTGAAACTGAATCTTAAGCCTAATATTATTTTGTAATCGCAGACTGGGTCCATTGAATATACGTATTACCTGTAATATTGAGTGATGTTTATATATATATATATAAGTCAACCACAGAAGAACTGTGTCATCTGTATAAAAGTGGTATCAGAAACCCGGAATAAAAGACAGAAATTTAACTTCTGCAGTATTGCTAAAGTTTTTTCCAGGATCCATATGGTCTTGTATTTGAAAAGCAGATATTGATATCTGGTATCTGGATCATAATATTGGTTATGGATCTGAAACTAGTGATAATATTTGCTTTATTGTGACCCCAAATTTGATTTGAATATTTGTTTTATCTGGTTTTCAGTGGAGATTAAGACATACACGTATATCTCAAAGGTGTTATTTAATTTGGACTTTTGTGTTAATTTTCTCTATCATACATTTTTCTCAATCTTTTCTTTGCTTTTTAATTCTAAGCTTTACATTTGTCTCCTTTTATCTTCTGTAGTTATATTTACCTCCTCCTTTTCTCCCCTCTTTCAATAGCAGAGGCAGTGTGGCCCCCAGAGAAGCCCTGGGGGCTGTATAGTTCCTTATAGGCAGCCCCTATTATGCCACTTAGAGCATGGGAACACTGACACTAATAACTTTCAACTACAGCTGGTCCTTGTAGCATACTAGGCTAGCACATGTAGGCTGCTGCACTCTGTCAAAGCCATATTAGGCTCTTTAAAGGTGTTATCAGCCATTCTAGTCAAATTCACTTTTTGTCAAGTTCAGTAAATATGTCCGTTCTCTCTGTGTGAACTAAATAAATATCCAGTGCAAATACACAGCCCTGCTCTGCAAACGGTAAAACAGTGGCTCAGACCAAAGAACACCAGCTGCACCCTGATCTCTGTTTCTCTGCTTCTTCTGGGCACTCTCCCTCTTTCATGTCCTTGTTCTCGAGCAATGGAGCTACACTATGCAGCAGATGTTCTGGATCCAGCTGTATTTCTAAATTTGGTCAGCTAGCCAAGTTGTTAGTGTTATGGCCTTGTCAATGGCACAATGAATTTGAGGGAGAACTGAAAGGAGAGGTGTGTTTGTTTTACTGTTGATGTTCAGTTGTCAGTTTACTCTGAAGTCTCTTGCCTTACAATTAATAGGTCAATCACACATGCATGTGCACGCAGGTGGCATGTGTAATGAGATATCCCCTTCTGAATAGTCTGTACTGTTACATGCAATAATTTCACCGGAAAAAAATTCAGAATTTATTGTACAGAAAATTCCACTTGGTAACTATTTTTTCTGAAAAATGATACATGGTATTATATGGATCTAAATTGAAATACAGTAATCTATACCAGGGATAAACCAAATTGGTGTGTTTTTACACTACTGGTTCAACTTCAAAAATTTGCTGAAATAGCTGCAAAATATTGCTGTTACAATATCAGATTCTCACTGCAAGATCATCGTTTTACTACACCCAAAGAATTCCCATTGATGGTATTGTGGAGATAATTATTAAAAATTTGAGGGAAATTTTTTTTTCCTATTAGTTAAAGACATCTTTACTTTGTTTGAGTGTGTGTTGTGTCTCATTTTTGGAATTGAGTTACTCTCAAAATACAACTGTATAGATGTGGAGAGAAAGTTACCAGTGTTACAGTTCATCGCTGCCACCTACTATTACAAAACAAGAACAAAACTCTTATATGGAAAAGGTTTATATATAGGCGCTGTATTTCTCACATCAAATGATCATATTTGTATTATTAACAACATGATAATATTGTTTTGATTTTTTTGATTTTCACAGTTATTGTCCATACAGGTTGTCTTCAAAACTCCTACCTAGAGGAAAACATTTTTTTTTAGCACAACAGCTCGGCTAATTTTGCTCACTGACCAACACTGTAGTATCATTATTTTACTTGCTTGTTGCTGTTTCTTTGCAGTGAGTTTATCCCTTTTCTTCCTTTCTTGTAAAGACAATATCAAAGGTTCTCTTTGTTACTGACAATGTATAATGTAATTCTGACCAATTGCTGCAAAGCAAATGTATTATTTAATTGATTGTGATTGTAAATGATAACTGGGTCAAGAACATCTCCCATGATGGTCAGTTGACTGTCTACACACAGACTGCATAAAGCATTGACGTCCTCACTGTGATATTGCCCATATGTTTCTAGCAAGTAGCGACCTCTGGGACGGAAAAATTAAGCCCACAGAAAAGGCTTGTTACAAAGTCAGATAGTCCCCATAAAGACCATTATTAAAATATCCAACTTTACAACAGAAAAAAATATGTGTACGCTCAGGTAAAAAACTCTTGGTTTCTGTAGCCAATATCTCTGTTTATGACATCTGATTGGGGATCATTTTAATGCAACTCACTCCTCTAAATTCAAAAAAGACTTTGCATTTGAGTGTGTTTGACCACTTTGAGTGACAGCAGCCATTACCTGTCTGCTTGGTATCTCAAAGTATCTGGCCTCACTCATCAATATCCTCTGAAGTATTTTCTGAAATTCTTTCTTAAGAAAGTTCCAAAGGAAACTTTATGACAGATTCATGAACATGTTCTGAAACCACAGAATTGTGCGCACCTGTGTCCTTAGATTAATGATCGCCAATCTTCTTGTAAATTGAAAGTGCATGCCAGTTGGCCCTAATGGCATGAGAACGGACACGGACAGAAGTCACAAAATGATATTGTGAGAAGGTTGAGAAAATGTCAGAATGAAAATCTAAAGACGGAGCACCAAAATGCAAAAAGAACTTTAGTAGTTCTAAGTGGAGGCACTGCTGCAGGACTGGTCTTGTAAAAAAACAAAAGTTATTATTAATACAAATATTATAGATGACAAAAATCTTATTTTTATTTAAATAAAGTATTATGGAACTGTTGACTCTGTTCTTAGCTACGAACAAATCCCAAGCAAGAAAACATTGATGACTGTCAGAATCTTCGTTAAAAGTACATATGTGATTTTAAGATAAAATTGAATTTGAATTTGAAATGAAGTTGGTGAATGAGGCCCATTGATAGCGGTGTGTATCCTTTCCAGCTCCACCCTTCGACACAAATATGCCCAATGTTTTCTTGAAAAAAGAAAGCAAGTTAGCCACAACTATTATACTAAACTTAAACCTTCAAAATGGGGGTCCACATGAAAATAAATGAGAGTTCAGTAAGTCAGATTAGCTGTGGCTGAGAACTAGTGGCCAGCAGTTTTTGCAACTGCAGTTTTCTGCATTGATTTACTTTTTACTTTTTCATGAAGGTTTAACCAGCTGTATCACAAAAAAATATATACATGGCTAGTATGATATAGCATCCCTGCTTTTTTCTCTACAGGTTAATATTATACTTTCAAGTGTAATGATTTTTTTCCAGTTTAAGCAGAGGCCATCATTACTTCTGCTGAAGCAATGGCCCTCTGCTGCATTATGCTGTGGAAAACCCTGCATTCCTGAGGGGGTTTTTTTCTTTTTACTTCTCACTTTAACAGTGATAATTTGTTTGGGTTCACTTTTCTTTTAACACATTTTCACCTCCATGAATGCTTCATATTAGCACCTCATCATATCTACACCTTACAGTATGTCTCTTACTGAAACTGGTGACCTTAGTGCACTCAGACACACACATGCGTGCCATGTTCTTCCATTGTCACTTCCATGCACTAGTGCTAACATGTGCACATTCTCTCAAGAGCACACATGGATCCAGACATATTAATTCATTCATTCTATGCCACACTCACACGGCAGCACCCCATTGCTAAGATAAGAGGTGTAAGCCCAGCTTCTCTCCATGTAAACTGCTCCTGCACTTCAGATGCCTGCATGGCCTGCATTCCCAGACAGGCATAACTCTCAGACACTAAAGCCTAAGCACATAGCATGGCATTTTACTGGCCTGTTGTGTTATTGTGACATAGATCAAAGGTTGAACTTGAAAAGTCCTCTGCAGAGAAAGCCCTGCCAAAGGTGGTATTACATTTATGTTGGGTTTTCCAATGGCATGTTTTACAGTCAACAGTCACGTCCTGCGTGAGTAAGTTGAACAATAAGTTGATTTAACAAGCAATAAAAAGACACTTACAACTGATAAGGCATCTCTCTCAGTTTATTGAAGGGCTCAGCCAACCTCGTGCTGCTGCCCTTAATTAACTACAACCACAAGAGCATTTTAATTCTGAGGACTGAAAGCATGTAAAATGGATGGATAAAGGGGATTTAGTAGGAATGTTGAAGAGTTCATGGAAATCATCATAAAGAGATACTGATGGACGCTCCAGGCACAGTCCAAACTCTGTACATACAGCTATATCATCAAAAGTTTTTTTTTCAATTAGAAAGAACTCAAAGATTTAATAAGGAACTGTCTCATCAATGAGAAGACAGTAAATTCAATGATAGCTTTACTGTATGTCTGAGACAGTTTTTTTGCTTTGCATATAATTACACTGGTCTTCAAGTTAAAGTACCCTTGAGACTGAAGTAATTCTTAAAAAAAAAAAACAACAACAACAACAACAAAAAACTTTTCTTGAGAATGAAACCTTACTCAGGTTGTTCAGCTTTGTCCCATCCTGATCTTCGTTATCAGTCATTATATGTGCTTTTTTACAACAGCAGGCCTCTCATGCAGTCAAAATCTAGCAACTTGACTTTCCTGTTTCATTGATGCACCAAACTAAGTTTACTTTCCAGTGGAACATAAAACAGCAAGGATCAAAGAATAAGAACACTTCTGTGTGTAGCCTTGGTGTGAGCTGATCCATAAGCTTGATGGAAAGCAATGTGATAGTCTGATGCCCTTGTGAATGTGTGCTCGTGCACACGCACACACACACACACGTAGAGACACTCTTCAAGACAAGCCACTCAGCTGTCAGCTCAGCCTTATGTGGCAGATGAGGCGCTCAGCAATCTCAGTGACAGGCACAAGATGTCCCGGACTGCCAGGGGCGTGCACACTGACACTGACGCGCACACACACACACACACCCTGCGTAAAATTTAGCTCAAACAGATGCGCTCAGCTGCGAATCATGCCTAGTGGTCAAATATATGTTTTTAGGGATGAACAGGTAGCTGCAGAGGACAAGGCCAAAGTAAGCGAGTGATCTCTTGACATTTTAACTAATCCCTTCTAGCTTGTGGTTTCTTGCACATTTGCGAGATTTGCTAGCAGCCAGAATTGGCTTTTTCACATATGCAACCTGTCATGTTAGATTGGACAATGACATGGTGCAGACCAGGGATGTGATGACTCGAACGCTGGAATGGACTGTGATTGGATTCAGATGACACCACCAGCTTGAGGCTACTGGCCTTTCTATTCAAGCTGTAGGTTTAGAAGTAGATTCCTTAACTGCTTTGGTGTCTCATACATTGGCAAACATCTCACCATGAACCCAGCAGCATTTAAAAGACATCCTGTGAAATGACTGTTAGAGTTGTCTGCCAGTCATCTGACAGCCTGCACTACTATTGTATCTACAAAGATAAAACTTGTGATTTTAAAGCCCAGGCCTACATTATCTTTAAAAGTTCTCCAGTGTCAGTGTTAAGATTTTCAGTAATGGCTGGTGTTGCTCAGAGTTTTTCATGCTTCATAAGAGAGGTGTCATTAGTCATAATCCAACTTTGGGACGACATTTAGGATTTCCTGTGACTCTGCTTGTTTGTTTATGTACACAAGCCCAGACAGGCCACAGTGGCATTGCGTGATGCGCGTGAGGAAACAGGCTGTACCTGCCACGGCCCCGTGTTTGGTGGCTCAGGGCAAACACACGGTACCTGTCAAAAGCAGTTAAAGCCCCGTTCAGCAGCCTGCCCTGCATGGCATCCCGTCAGACGCCAGCTGAACTTTTCACTTGTCAATTCTGAAAGGTTAGCGCTAAAATCAACCGCGACAGATGCAAATGGATGGGTGCTTTTTTGGCATTTTTGTGAAGGGATGCTTCATGTCACCTCTACCACCTTGTCTGCCCACTCCTACCTTCACTGCTCTGTCTGTCTCTGGCCTCTCTTTAGCCCCTCTGTTCCCCTTTCATAACTCATCTGTCTATGAAAGGGGGTATAACTGACCCCATCAGATACCCAATAGTATTTTTCGGTGTTAAGTTTGCCACAGATCCATCGCCCTTTGAGTTGTTCCCTTCATATCCAAGATTAATCCATTAATTTCTCCATCATTAGACATGCACGAAACCCTCTCTGCCATGTGCTTCAACAGTGTTTGCTGTTTTAGTATATGTTTAGTAGTTCTGATAGAAGGTTATCTACTTTTTTAAAACTGTTTTTGTACAATTCCCCTTCATTTTTTAATACTATACAGTGAAGAGGGTGGTGACTGGTGCCTACAATACTTTTATATGCTTCTCAAGGCCACCAGGTTGACCTGAGATTCATTTAAATACCTCAGTGATGCCTTATAAATAGTGTCATTTTTATTTTTCTCATCTATTCGTCTCTTTCTGTAAATTTTATCTTTTTTTTTACTTGTTCTAAGTGCTTTCAATTCTAACTTAATGAACACACAAACTGACTTCATTGTGTGAGTGTGAATTTAAGCTAATGTGATATTAAAACTATACAATAATATTATACTAAAACATGGCATTATTTGTTTTCGGTAAACAATTTTAATCCTACTCTTGTTATTTAGTAATGTCTAAAAGAAAATGATGATAATGTTATTTGGGATAATAAGGATAGGTCTGGATTTAAAAATGGTTCTCACCCCAGACTTAAATATTTACCTACTGTTTACATGGTGTCAAATATTTTTGTGATGATATAATGGACTAAAGAGCAGGGATATGACCTCAGATACCACCCTGATGAATGCAGGATAACTGAAACAAGTGGATTACAAAGCGTGTACTTAAAAAAACCTGTAATGTGTTTTTTGATGAACATGAATCAGAACACCATTCACAGACATCATTTTTTTCTGATTTTGATTAACTGGTCTGTGGTTTCAGGTGGAACTGAAGATGAAGTATAATGACCAACACTGTAAGTCAAGAGGTCTTCTCTCAGGTCATCGCTGGTATGAGATTCAGGCCTACAGAGCTCTAAACCAGGCCCTGGGAAGGTAAATCTGTTTGCTACAGTGTGTTATGTGTTTTAATTTTGTGTTCTCTATCTCTCATACTTAAATATCACACATTAATTTACAGGTGTATTCGACACAGGAACGACTGGGGTGCCCTTATTCTAGTGGATGACCGGTATAAGTCTAATCCCAATAAATACATCACAGGTACTCAGCAACGTTGTATGTGAGCTTCATCACAATCAACAGCATCTCACTTTGAACACTAGATGGCAATGGTTATCCACTGAAAGATTGCTGGTTGTCTTTGTCTTTGATCTGTGTTTGTGTGTGTTTGCATGTGTGTGTATGTGTGTGTGTGTGTGTGCGCCTGCGTGTGTGTATTTGTTCGTGTCTCCTCAGGTCTGTCCAAATGGGTCCGCCAGCTTGTCCACCATCATGACACCTTCAGCAACGCCATGCAGTCTTTGGTAGCATTCACTCAGGTGCAGCATAAGGTGGAGGCGGCCTCTGCTGTCAGTGACAGTCAGAACCCCAGCTCTACTGCGTCCTCCCCAAATAGTCACGTGCCAGTAACTGTAGAAGAGCAGGGTCCATCCAAGGCCTCAGGACCGCAGACACCCAGCTCATGTGTCAAATCCCCTGAACCCCAGGCGGACACAAGCCCCCAGATCTTTCGTTTTTCGTCACATACACACTTGAAGTCTGAACAAAACAAAAAATCAGGTGAGTCAAATTGCTCGATAAATGTTTTTGTCCTGTAAGGTAAATAAATACATATGTATTATATATCTTTCAAGTCTCATCCAAAGACAGACTTTAGTATTTTGGAATGATAATTTTAATAAACTGGTCACTACTCCAGGAAAAAATTAAGGCTATCTGTCAAATTCCTCTTTAGCTTTTTTCCTGTGTTTTTACTTTTCTTGCCAAATAATAAAACTTGAAATATAACTGTAGGGAGGCAGAGGGAGAGAGTTTGCAACCACTACTGTACAAAAGTGCTCAAAAAGAACAAATGTACTAAATAAATCTGAGTTATTGTGATTGGCATTACTGCCACCTATGACTGAGAGAATTTAAAGAGACCAGAATTATTCAAGATTCAATACTTTACCATTTTAAGTATTTCATAATATTAAAGCAATTGTCAGTTTTGTCAGCAGTATGTATTGTCACCGGTATATCCAGCACCTGAAAACCAATACAATTTGACTAGAAACTTCATACAGAAACACTTAAATACTCTGCCTTGACACTGTTTTACCTCAGTTTCTGCCTTAAGTAGGGAAAAACACAGCTCTGTTATGTCAACATTAGCATCTGCTCTCATTCTGTTTAAGTGACAGTAGTGAGATGTTAATGTTAATTCTGTATCTTAAGATTTTGAGACTTTATAATTTCCAATGTCTTTTTTGGTGCTAAGGGACCTATGAACATGACATCATCACAAGAGTATATGCTGAGGCGACGTGTTTGCATATCACCTTGGAGAGCACCAATTGTCTTAGGGTCATCACAAGGTTGAGCTGTTAGTTGAATTTGGTTTGGTAGACGGGGTGGTAGCGGGGCAGCGTGAGCACCCCTCATAGTTGGGAGTGGATGTTGGGGGTGGGGGCCATGGGATCAGTTGAGTGGCTTGCCTCATTACTGTAAGGTCTTTTGCGTGCCTGAGTGGCGCTGGAGCGAGCTGATGAGCAGATGTTGGACTGTTGCTTTTAATTAAATCCCCTTGACCTTTGTTTGGGTTATATTGAGCGTGAGCCCACAGTCATAGCTTTTTTTTTATTAACAGTCTAGACCAGACACGGTACTCTACATACCAGCCTCATTTCATGGTGAAACCTAGAAGCTTCTTAGTGATTTTTAGTGTGTTTGCTCTTTTGTCATTGTCAGACTGAACTGAAATGCTATTACCAGGATAGTAAATATCTCTCTGTTTTCATTCCTTTTTGCAGACTTTTTGAGTACAACACAGAGTCCCTCAGCAAAGCCCCCATCACATCAGAAAAGAACAGCGCAACGTCTCTACCACATTTTTACCTCCAGCCCTGTCAGCAACTCCTTCAAGAAACCAATCTTTAAAGAGAGAACTCCCAGTTACTCCAGTCAGCACTTTGAAACATCTAATAATTCTGAGCAGGTTGAGAAACAGCAGACCTCCTCTCCACAAAGGAGGACTGAGGCGGCTTGTCTTGAAGAAGGGGCTCCAGACAGTTGTAGTGAAATCAAAGTGGAGCCACACAATCTGGCTCTGGAGCCCTCCATGGTAACAACCCCTCCTGGATGTAAAAGTGAATCACCATTAACAAATAATTCAGATGAAGATGAAGAGGAGGAGGACCAGACCGTGTTCTTCACTCCAGAACTTTTTGAGGAAGAAGACAAGGAAGGTAGCCCACAGAGAGAGATAAAGGCAGAATCTCCTTCAAGGATGGAGAGCTCTACCCTGCTGTCGGAAGGACTTCAGGACTCTGAGAACATAGAAGAACATAAAGCCATTTTAGTCAGTAAGGAGAGTACAGAGGTTTCACAGGAACAAAACGAAGAAATCATAGAACAGAAGCAAGGTGAAGAGGGGCAGCAGGTGGATACTCAGAGCAGGCAGACACACAATAGGCTTTGCAGGCTGTCCAGGTCCAAGCAGACAGGTCCCTCCACTTCACCAGGTAACTAACAAGCTGAGAACAAGATATAATGAATAAAACAGTATGTCCTGTATGCAAATATCATGTTCAATGCCATTATAGTGAAAAAAGACCCACAAAATACAAGCAGTAGTTTTTGTAACTACTATGCTGCCTTGCCTGTTTCACAGGTCAACTTTCAGATTTCCTAAACACTAGGTTAGAGAAGTATCCAAGTATGAAACTGCTGCTTCAGACAGCTAGAGCACACACTTTTCCCATGCTCACAGTAGATGATAAGCTTCAGCCGTCTCAGATCAGGCTCTCATGTAGTGTGACAGCACATCTAATTAAGGTCATTAAAGCCTGTTCTCAGTTAAGACACATAACCAAGCAACAATATTGACACTGCAGAGCTGATTGAATGTGCAATTTAACAAATCATTAAAATACAAAACCAAAATCTCATTTATTTTTTTTTTCTGTCAAGTAGGTAATCATTTGGTTCTATTTTAATGATGTGTCTCTAGATAATGGGTTAGGAGTGTTGATCTTTTAGGCATGCCTAAATCAACCTAAAGGAGAGGTCTTCATTTTTTCAATTTCAATTCCAGCTCTGTAATTATTTGCTGTAAACTTAAATGGTGGATCCACATCTTGTGGTGCAAATGTCTATGTTAATTCTGTCAAGAATCCTGTTAATTAAAATTAAGCATTTCATTAATATTTTTCTCATCTTTTACCTTGAAATGTTTTGATTGATTCAACCCCATATTTCTAAATGGCCCAATCTGTGGCCTATTTTCCCATTGTTGAGTGTAACCTTACCTATGGAGGGGTATTTGTGTCGATAACTCACCTCCTGTCAGGTCACTGTGTTGCTCACCTCGCCAGCTTTCTTGTACCCAGCAAACTCACTTGTCCCCCATGGGAGGTGTATTCATCTGTCTGGTCAGCTAGCCCATGCTTCATGAACCTAAGGCTGCTGTGGCAACTTACCAGTGCAGCAGCAGTAGAGTAACTGAAATAATATATCCCCATTAACTGTAATAGAATGAAAGTTTAAGTAGTATAAATGAAAATACCTTTTTCTCACAACTGCAGTTTCTTGCTTGTTTGTCTGTGCAATTAAGACAAAATAGTAATATGGCAGACAGGGACAAATAAAATATAATACTCTAAACATGTTCATAATAGTTGGCCAGCTATTTATCTCTTTTAAGGTACACAAAATACGAAACATACCTCTCAGCCTGAAACAATGCAGTTCAAACGCAGTGCAGTTCAAAACAGAAAAAAAAACTACAAATGTTCCCATATAAGTTTACCTAACCAGTTTTAGTCCAGAATCATCAGAAGCATTTCTGATGCTGGCGTGAGTATTTGGAACAACCCTACAAACCACTAGATTTTAAACTAGATATTAAACATTAAACTAGATAGGAGTTTCTGCCTCACATAGCAAGCGCTGCCCCTACTATGCTATCTGTTTAAGTATGTTTACCAAATAAATAACACATACAGTCACTCTAAATACATAAAACTAAGTGAATGGGGTTGTCACCATTCATTTAAATTGAAGTTTTTGTATTTGTAGTCCTTAGGTGTTATTTCATTTCTGTATAATACACAGAAATTTTGATCTTTACCTCTTCTTATGTTCTTTATTCATGGGAAACAACAGTGATTATTTTTGACCTATAAATGTGCAAGACAGTCGTCTGTGTAATCAGTAGTTAAATGGCCATATTTGATTGTCTGAGGAACTGAGGTCATTTAATCAAGCCAATGCTAAATGCACAATCATCAAACTGGCTAAGTTGAAGGGAGACAGAAAAATGAGATTAAACATGATTACACTGATGTGATTTGTCTCATTACTGCTCAAACTTCACCAATGTGTGATTTGTGGAGACAAACAGAGCAGACAAGTGTTCCATTAAAGCCTTTCTTTGCTCATCAACTGCCTCCCAAGACCCTTGTATATGTAATCGTGCATGACCACTCGTTAACATCATCAAAACACAGCGCACAGAGAAGCCAACAAATGTGTGTTAAAAGCACTTAATAGGGAGCCCACATTACTGAAAGACTCAGTAATGGCTGTGAATGGCTGTGTTTTTTCCCATTAGACTAATTCATCCTTTCCCCCAACCCCAAATCATTAAACCTACACGAAGATGACATTTTATTTAAAAAAATAGACCAGAGTAGTGAAAATCACTAAGTGGAAAGGTAACAAAAAATTACCCCATCCAAATTCATAGAAAACCCATGGGTTTGAGTTACATGCCTGAATTAATTCTGTCATTGGTTAAAGATCAGCAGTCTTTTTGCATAAAGTGACTTATCAAAAGTTGAGAGAGAAATACTAAATTTTACTTCTGTCACAATTTTTTAAGTGCTTTGTCTGAGAGAATTAGACTGACTACTTTAATAATTATAGTCCAACCAAATTGTTTAAACCATCCAGGAGTTTTTCTATACCAGTTAGTGCTACAGCAGTTATCAGTAGGGATGTGAGAAGAATGTATAGTCGTGTCAATTGATATGAAAAATGAAAAAAAAAAAAAATACATAAAAAGATATACATATTCACATATTTGTGTCTTGGAGAAAAAAACAGGTCTACACAATAGTTGTAGGTTGACATTTCCTACATTTGTCATAATAACCAATGAACTGTTGGCTACAGTTGTCATTGCACTGAATAGAACTCCACCATCATGAGTGTAACACTGATCTTCACTTACTTCAGCTGAAATTATGTGAGATACAGCAGTAAGTCATATGATGCCAAACTTCACCAATCGAACTCAAAAAATTAGAGACTCAACGCTGTTATTTCCAGAATCAGTGTTTTATTTCATGTCAGACAGTCAGTGGTGTTACATAACATCCAGTTTGGATTCTATTCAAAAAGAAAACATTTGGACCATTACTGGTGTCGCTGAAGGGTTCTTGAGCTCTTCTATCAGTGTGTGTCGGAGTATGTTAGAAAAATATTGGGAACTCTGCTGTTTAAAGTGTAATGACGGTACATGTTCTCTGGGTGAGGCCTTATTCACACTGACATTAACACTGCATTAAGAAACTCAGCCACGTCCTTGATTTACCAAGGTTTAAACTTGCAGTTTAAAAGGTCTGGGGAAAAAAAAGGGGGGGTGCAGTAAAATGATTTAACCTGACCTAACTTTGCTGCAGTGTAGGAGTGTGCATCCTTGTTTAATACCAACATGAAAAAGGTCAATCCATTGTTTGCCTCATAATCTTGTAAAATCGCTGCTTTTAAGGGTTATAAAATCCTGCTTTAAAAAGGTTACAAATGGCTGTGCAGTGTTCCATATGTTGTGCATCGGAGCTCAAAAAACTCAGTTTCTTTTCCTGTCTTCGACGCTGCCCAATGGAAATTTAGAGAGTTACATCAGTTACACTAATCACTGTTCCAACAAAAGTTCTATTAATTCTAGCTCAGAAAAGTATGTCTGCCAAATTGATCTATTTTCCAACAATGTGACATTGACAGGTGAAGACTATAAAGTCAAGAATGTAGGGAAAGTCAGTCTTCAGCAGACTGAGACCAGGAGCAGCCAGAGGAGGACAGACAAGGCAGCCGCTCATGAGTTAAAGGTAATAATCCCAGATTTGAAAAGCAGACCATCCTTAGCCAGACTGGTCAGAGTACACAGCTCAAAAAAAGACAGAGTTCAAAGGGATTCCTGTCAAGCACATCTTTTGCCTGAGGCTCAAAGCAATAGCTTGTCTACCTGCCAACAGACACAACAAATCTTGAAACCAAGAATAAACGGCAGAGTGACCAAATCAGAGAAGCCTTTTGTGGATGCGAGGGAACACAAAGCTCCCAAAAAAGTCCCTACTACACCTGATATTTCCACAAGAGCTCACTTTGACATTGTGACACCCAAAAGAGAAGACATAGGTGGTCTGCAGGAAGCTGTGGAGCAGGAAGAAGGGAGATCTTCTGGTCCAGCATTGGATGGTTCAGGATGTCTGCCCAGCAGCCAAAAAGGTGAACTAATCCCCATGAATGTTTAAATCCAAGATTGTACAGTAAGAACAATCATTGCATGCATATGCCAGTGTTAATTAACATGCTATCAGTGTTACTTCTGAAGACATTTGAATACAGCAGTTTACAGTACATTATAAAAGGAGCAATTTGACTAGACAGGAGCATGGCATTAGTGCTCATTTTTCTTCTGTTATTAGAGAGAGCAAGGACGTTAGTAGTTGTAACTAACAGGTGAAACAAGTTCCTTTAGCATTTGCATTGCAGGATCAACGCTCCTCTCCTGTTAAACTGGTGACCAAGTGCCCGAGGACACGGTACGCCATTAAGGCCTCAGAGCCTTGAGTGCGGAGCCTCCCTCTAATTAATCTTATCAATATTTCCAATAACAGACAACATGTTAATATAATCTACAGTTACATGTATAGCAGAGTTCAAATATGTGTAAATACATTTGTGCTCATTTTTGTTTGGGCTAAGCGTACTTAATGATAGAGAAATAAGATTTGGCTCAGTGGAAGTTAATAAAGATTTGCCCTCATGTCCTTTTACCTACCTCCAGTAGTTTTCACATCACTTGAATTGAGTAGTCTCTTCCGTTGACTGAGACTGCAAGGAATAACAGGGTTTCTGTTCTGGTCATGAGTGAAAAGACTGCATGTATTTTCCTGTGCTGATGTTTTTTTTTAAGTTTGGCAGTTATGGAGACTGAATTTTGGTTTGGTGTGTTTGCTTTTGGGTTTGCATCTCTCATTATCAGCTGTGGTTTTTATGGTTTGATAATTGCGCGGCTTCCTCTATGGATACCTACTAGGTGATAACAAGCTGACAATTAGCTTCACCTATAATCCAATAGTCAGTGGTCTGTGAAGTTTATTTACCTTACTCTTTGTTTTATGTAAAATCAGTGACACTTGCCCTATATTTTATTTTAAAATCTTTATTTTAAAATGGCAACATATGTCCTTCCATATTTCTGCCATGAGTTTAATAGGAGACCCAAAGATGCAGTAAAGTTTCTGTAGCATATTTATATATGTAAACTTAAACATAATTTTACTTCTTTCAACAAAGTTATAAAAGTACAAAGATCTTGCAAGCAAAAGCACAGGAGATTTACCAAGAACACTCCGAAAAGAAAGGTAAGTGTCAAGTTCCAAAGCAGAAGGACACAACATGCATTGTAGAATAAATAAAAGCATGCCACAGATAGATAAATATTGACACAGATCAGTGCTCTCGAACACCTGCAGTGATGGTTTTTTATAAAGTCTGTTTTCTCTTTGTGCAGCACACAGAAGCACATAAAGCAAACACAGTGGATGGTAATGAGTCATATCACCACATCCTGTGTGAACACAGTATGAAAATCAAAAGGTCTGACAGAGAAAAAAAGCTCTCTGCTGTAAACAGCTATTAAAATATGGTCACAGAGGAGCATGAAAACAGCAAGACTACTAAAAAGTTTTGCTCTAAAAGCTTGCAGGTTCATGGGGAAATATTTTTCCATTTGTGAGCCGTGTCTGAGTCATGAATCAGCTTTAATCCTGACTGAAATGTATTAAAAATGTTTTCCATAACTCTTTAAAGATGTTTCTTAGCAGGCATTTCTGACGACTGAATGATTTTCAATTCGATGTACAGAGTGTCACAGTGCAGAAGCCGTGCTCTTTAGGACTCTACTGTTCTATGTGTGAGAAAGAACTACTTCCTGTGGCAGAAGGTAATTTCTCTGAAATTCCCCTGTTTCAGTTTACTTTACACAGCTAAATAATACAAGCCAAAACATTAGCCAGACTGAATGTGTTGCATTTTGGCACTGATTGATTTTTTATTTTAATGACTTCATTTTTCAGGTGAATTAAGTCGTGCTGGTTGTGAATTTGATCATCTAGCTTTTCTGACAAAAGACAGATGTATACCTGCAACAGCAGCCAACTGCTGTCAGTGTGTGCCACATCAGCCATCAGTTTCTCACAACTCAAGCTCACTGCTGGTAATCCAGAGTCTCAAATCACTGAGGGCCCTAAGGACTGCTCTGCAACCCTACTGTGACAGCAGTTTAACTGGTGGGTTGACAGCTGGCAACAAGAAAAGCTGCTAAGCAATACATGTTAAGCAAAACTTGTTTTCTGTCAAATATAGGAAAGGCCCTCACATTCAAAGTAATCAACTGAGCATTTAACATTAAAACTGGTTGGAAGATAATAATAATAATAATTAAAAGCTTGTACATTCTAAAAGAAATTCATACAATATTGTAAAAATTATTATTACTGTGAAGGATTAGAAATGACATGAAAAGTTGAATACACATTGTATGAACATATATGCAAACATTTAAACTGTTCACTTTGATCCTTTTGTGGCAAACGTTTTCCTCTGAACTTTGTAAAGTTGAATGCTTTCCCACTGCTTCTCTTTCAAGCAGCATATAACGCCATCTGGAACCCTGAGGACGGCTCTGTTACCAGATTTCTGCAATGCAAAGGATGTTTGTGTCAAAGTGCTGTTCTGTCTGAGGCTGTAATTGCAGCAGAGATCCAGTACCCTCGAGACATGGCTCGAGATCAGGTAAACTTTAAAAATGTTACCAGACTATGTGAAGAAGTATCTGTGCTCAGTGTGCGCATTAAGTAATTAAGAGATTCTGGTTTTTCATACGGTCAAATTATTCACACTAGGAAACTCTTGATAGTATTAAACTTTGCGCACTGCTTGTTTAGTTTCATATATTTCTAATTGTAGTATTTATTTAAATACCAATAAACAGCTAGCAGTATTCCTTCTAATAACAAGACAACCTAGGGCCCATGGTAAATGCACATATGTAGAACATTCCAAAATAAACGTTTAGCCATCAAAGTAAAAAGGGGATCATCAAAGTGTTTCTGTCACACTGAGAGAAGAGCAGTTCCATTACCTCTTGAAGTTCTCACCTTCATCACTGACTCTAGCCAAGATGTGTCCACGTTGTACTATTTCTACCACTGATCCCAGACTTTTGTAAGATCTGGAGCAGGTGCACTTGTCCATTGTATGAGGGTTAGAGTATGGGAAAGTAAGGAGCAGCTATGACAACCCATACCTTTATCACTGCAAAATCATATTTTGATATATTTGGGCAGTTCTATTTTGTTTCCCAGTGGGCACATAGTGACATAAGGTGTTGCTACAAGTTCAGGAAAAGAAATAAACATTCCCTCCAAAATACAGGTCACTTATCTTGTATATTCCGTATATAACACATTGATTCCAGACAGGCTTGATTCAAGTACATCCAGGGCTGTGCAATAAAGAGGCACATGATTGTTTTAAGTGCTACACGTTGCACATCCTGTGTACTTCTCTTTAGACAACCTCAGAATGAGCCAGTATCTGGTTTAAAGAGTATTTATGTCCATTAGTAGTTCTTTTGATTTTTTTAAATTTATTTTTTTATGAATTTTTTTTTTTTTTTTAATCCAAAATCAGCTCTGGGTCTGTTTTCCTCCTGTGCCAATCAGACCACACAACTCAATTGATAGGCTGTGTAGCCTCACATTGGGTGGAGCCATATCTCCTAAATCCCTCCATGACCACATTTCTTTAAACTGATGTTTGGTATCTGCTTGTCCCGCAGAAAGTCTTTGATTATTCTATTAAATCTCTTAAAAACAACTGTGGTGATGTACAAGTTGTGCAGTAGTTTCGAAAGTAACACACTAAGCTTGATGGTAGCTGGGAGATGTATATGCTGCCAGCTCACTTTGATTTAATTTTGACAGTATCGTGTGATCTAGCAAAGAGCCACTCAGGGACAAACAGGCTAACAATGTGTAAGTAAGCTTTATTTACTACACTTAAGGATGGCTGAGTGTAACTTAAAGTGTGAGTCTCTAACCATCTATCTAAAAAGTGAAAAATCACTTTTCTTATATTCTTCTCAGCCAGGGGCAACGAGGCAACAAAATATTTAGCAGAGTGTTTTAAAAACAACACTGTTCACCATAAAGATGAGAGAAGTCTCCCAAAATTTGCATCTCTCTTGATGTGTGTGTATACAGTATGTGTGTTTGCATGTTTTAGTGTAATTTTTTTTTTTAGTTCTTTAATAATTTTTTGACTCAGCCACAGTATTTGGAATGCAATTTGTATCACATTATATATTTGTGGTTGTGTAAAACTCACACTGTAACAGGAAGTATTTAATGCCATTTCCCTTCTTCAATCCTATTTTAGTGTGTTCCTTGGTAATACATTAATTGTTGAGTTGCTCCGGTAAAGCTCTTACTGTATCCGACCAAGAATTATAACACATCAGTGTCTTTATCTTTTTTTCTGGCTTTGACTTAAAAAGAAAAAATGATGAGAGATGCTGAGCAGCTAGCCACAGGGAGACTCGCATCTGATGTGTAGACCTGACAGATGGAGTCTTGCCAGTAACAGAAGTGTACTGTAAAGATATTAGGGTGCATTTAACAAAGTGTTGTGTCTATAGTTGTTTGTCACTTGTACCTCTAACTTCTACAAAGTAAACACATGCTGTGCCAGGAGACCTATTTCAATCAATAACCACTCCCACCCTTCCATAATCCGATTTACAGTGGTAACAGAACAGAGACACAGTACAAAGTGTCACAGCTTCTTGGAATGTCTTAGCCGGTTTTTATGGCCTCATTGATTTGTAAATCCTTAAGCTGCTTTTTCAGTGATTCGATTTACAGGCAGGAGATGCCTCTGTGCTACACTGAATCTATTAAAGGCATGTGGCCATATTTCAGTCAGTGTGGAAATGGTATAAGTGGTGTTGCTGGACAAATATAATATACATAAATTTATGGATTTTTTTTTTTATCAGGCCAGATATTAATACAATTTTATATATATATATATTTTAGAAAAACAGAAAAAAAATCCCCTTTTTTGGAAAAAAACATGTAGCATAAAGTTTCATCTGTTAAGGACACAAATTTATGAGTTAGTTCATGAATTTAGTCATATAGTAGAAAAGCAATAAAGTATCAATATTATTTCACAAGAATATTCTGTCAGATTAATTTTAACTAATAACCTAAAAATGTTTAAGATGTCAATATTTGCTTAATTTCTTTGTCTTTCGAAGAAAAATACATGAACTAAAATCTAATGTTGTGTTACAACATGATTTGTTTGTCATTTAGGTGTATATTCATTTTTCCCTCTCTGTGACTGTTCGTGCTCAGTCAACTGGAACAACATATGTCTCACTGAATTGTCCATATTTGGTGGGAACAGTATAGTCCTTTTGTTTCAGGAGATTTTAAATGTCAAAGACTGTTGAGATTATCACTGTGACCTGTCAGATTAAAAAGATTAACCCTGATTGACTGGTAAATTCAGCTTTAACTGTAACTTTCCAAACTCTGTGGTACTTTCAAATCTGAATTATCTACACTCTTCTCTTTTTACTTTTTTAATATAAAAAAAATAACACATTTATTTGTACATTTGTAAAATAAAATGAGTAAAAGCACTTAAAATTGCCTGATTTAAGATGAATTTATCCAGTTATGAAAAAAACAAGTACAAATTTATAGATTTACTAGAAATACGGTTGTGGTTATTGTGGAAGTTCATTGCTCCAGTTGACCTGATCTTTGTTTTTTACAATTTTTGTTTAAGTTGTGAAATGCGCTGTCCATGAAATAGAAATATTTTCAGATTGAAAAAAACAGTTCTAAGATATATTCAGTATTGCTCAATTCACACCAATGTGATGATGCTATAAACTCAGGGAGCTCAGTGTTTGATGGTAAGGGCAGGGCTGACATATTATAGAGTGAAATCTGTCACTTTGACACGTTTTCAAACAGTGTACTATGCATCAGGGCATCAGGCATCTCCACAAGAAACCCCACAAAAAATCTCAATTAAACTTGCATTGATGATTTAATAAAACAAATATTAAGTCAGAAAAAATATATTGTAGGCTTTGAAAACCTTCAGTTTTATTGAAGAGAAGTTGCAGGAAAATATTCTACACTAGCTGCTCCCTCTCTAAATCCTGAGCCACTTATATTGTACTAAGCTTATCATACATATCAGTAAATTCCTCCTGCCATGGCTTTTATTAGCTGCATTAATAATATTCTTTATGCACATTTTTCAGTTTTGCTGTGACAATAAATGTGCATAGACATTGCTGTGTATTGACTTCGGTTCCTGTGAGAAAGAAGAGGAAACTCTTGCTCTGTGTTCTACTTTGTTGTGTGTTGCAACTGCAGATTTTGGTTAATACTCCACCTGACATTATGTTTAGATAATGGACTTGTTTGTGAAATAGCCTCATCATTTTGGCCATCTGGATCACAGTGTGAATCTAACTAAGCCCACCAGCCGAGCACACGTCTTTGCCCCCCTCTGCGTGTGAGGGCTTTAGGACACACTTAAGTCCACCCTTCACTGTTTCTGTATGCTTGCATGATATGCTTGCATGATGCGCTCGCATGATGTGTTTTAAGTTCCTGCTGTTCAGCTGTGAATTTGACAGACACCATATTGCACGTAAAGCTTTGGAGTCTGTCTGAGTGCAATCACCAGACACCCAAACTCCAGTCTGCATGCAGCCTGTTAACCGACTCCAACCACTCTTTGTGAGGGGCATGACAAACTTATAACTTTACCGGCATCATCAACTGCCATCATCTTGATCTGTTCATCTGAATTTGTCATTGTTGTTATAAGTTCCCGTGCCACATCATTTATCACTCTGTCATCTGTGCCAAACTATATCACTCCTCATCCTTCTAACACCTGCCTTCAAGTCTCTATATCTGGCCTCCTGTCATAATCCCACATACTACTGCAGGATACATAATGTTTAATAATTGTCAATCCTTAAATAATGGGAGGGCACGCAGACACCATGTGTGTTTTAATGTGCTTTGTTATAGCACAGACGAGGTTTGAGGCTTGCAAGCTCTAATAAAGTGACCTTTAATAAAAGGCGATCTTCATGCCCCAGTGGATATTAAAGGTGATTATTTTCATCTGAGTGATTTATCTGTAGCACGAAATGAATGCTGCTCTGCAGCTCCATTTGAACAGAAGAGACATTAAAGAAGAAAGAAATATTTATGATTTTTTTTAAATAAGATACATTTTGTAAAAAATATCTTGATTTTTGGCAAATATTTGTACAGTTAGTCATTTTCATCAAACGGTAATTACTGTAAGTTAAATTTATGCAGTGTAATTAAAGATTGTTTTACCATGTAAACCATAGCTGATGCATACAGTAGTGCATCTATGTAAAAAAATTTGTATGTTTTGTGTTTAAGCCAGAAAAGTACGTTTTGCATGCAAGAGTCATTTATAGTATTGCAGCCAAAATGTGTCAAAGAACAGTAAATATGCTACTGTTTAGACTATAGGTTTTTTTTCTCATGTGTTTTAGTGGAGGTTTTACTCCTTGCTTTCAAACTGATTATTATTTGACAGGTCGAGTGTGACTACTTAGAGGTCTGAAATACTGAGGCATGATGTGACCATGGCCAGTGTCATTCTTGACTGTGGGTTTTTAAAAGGAGTTAATACTAACATAGTTCACTTACTTCTAACATAAAACAATGTTGTGCTTTGGGTTTGCATTTTGCACAGAAAAAACGTTTTGGCACTGTCATTCACATATCCCTGCATTCTGTTTTTTTAACATTTTTTAAATTTAAATATTAATTAGAATTTTTGTGATCATTTAAAAATGAAGAAAATTACATATAGTCTTTCACCTGTCCTAACCCTTATCTTTATCTTTCCTCCCCCAAACGTCCCTCTTCTAGGAAACAGTTAAAGTGCATATTGCACTAGGGACAAACAGCTTGAAATACATGAATGCCTTGCATAAGAAAAAAAACAATTACCTGGATACCGTAAAACCTTGACAAAATGCCTTATAAATGATCTCCTTTTCTCTGTTGTTCATACACTGCCTCTAGTGCTAGCCAACTTAAATTCGCTTTTTTTTTTTTACTCCTGGTTTCCTGTGGTGTTTATAATATTATAGGTTACTGTGAGGCATCAGATTTAAAATGTATAAAAACAACTTGAGGCATATCTATAAAAAGCGCATTATCTGCTGCATGTCCCTTTACATATCATGATACATGCAAATGAACATATTGTAGAGATTTGTAATACATTTAAAAAGAATACAAATATTTATATTGTTTGCTTTCCAGTAAAAATACTGATGGATAACTATTTTGTTTATGTTAGAATTTTCTTTATTTGCTTATTTTATTAAATGGAAATACAGTAAACAAATGGGCTCACTGTGAAATGAAATTGATTACTTTAAGCGCATGTAGCCTGATAAGGATTGCTTGACCAGATCATCTGGTAGCAGAGGGTCTTTAGCAATCTGTCTGCTGGGGCAGCTGTTAGAACTTGGCTTGAGTTGTGGGTTTGGAACTCCTCAGATAATAAACCCAGATTTGTTTCAGAGGGTCAGTGGTATTAGACACCTAATCTGCCTATGTGGTTTTATAAGTTGACTAATCTTGATATAGACATCCGTTGTTTGGGCTCATCTTAGTGTGCTTACACCATAAGCTGGTTAATGCTATAAGTGTGATTGTGGCAACCATTTGTCAGCTGAATGCCTGATGCCTTTTTAGTTGTGAGTATAGTATTATAGTGAGGTCTCAGCAGGAGAGCATTAAGGACTGACAATTAGTAATTATGCAACATTAGCCTGTGAATGATAGAACACTGACAGAGATAAGAAACTCTGATCCATTAAACTACTTAACTTCTTTGTGTAGCATCTTGCTGAAGTTTTTGTAGTTCTTGTCCACTCACACATAATTGTTTGCATTCATGTGTTCGTCCATGTTGTACGATTGTGTTTGTTCATTTAAGAGAGCATAATAATTTACGAATCAGTTCTACAAATGTAAAAATTGGCCAGCACTTACGCTGCTTTTAAAACTCTTTTATATGGACTTTTTTTAATACAAAGCATAAGGGCTGGGAAGGATCACACAGCAACAATTAGTTTCTTCCTGGATTGATTTTAAAAGAGCTATGTCATGATCCTTTTTCTAATCGATACAGGTTGCCTTTTCATTTGTGATGTAACATGATGTGATGTGATTTGTCTGTGTGCCATACACTGTCAACTGGTCGATGGCATTGATTGATTGGCAGCTCCCTCATCCCCTGGACTTTCTCCAGGATCTAGACTAGTGTATGATTCAAATTAAGCTAAGAGCATTAATTCAGACCTTTGATATTGCATTTGTTTTTTGGTGCTTTTTCTGCCCTTGTAGCTCTGCCAGTATTACAGCCCCACTGAGATCCACACTATAATGTCTCTGCTGTAGAATGGACTGTCTGTGAATGTTATACACGCTTTCATGGTCCTCAGAGGATGAATCTTGCTCACTTTGGTAAACCCCTGACTTTTCCCATAGCTATCAGAAAGTTGAGAACTGCAGCCTTTAGTGATATATTACATGGACTGCCATTAAATATTACATGGATGCCATCATGGACAGCGCTATAAACTGACAGCCTGCATCAGACTTCTTTTCACTGCCTACCTGCACTTAGTCTCCACATGTTTTACTGAGCTGCATAGCTTGCTTGACCATAAATGATGGTGTCTCATAAATCTGTCCTGTGGAGCATTTGCTTTTCATTTGAGAACAGCACTACAATTTGAGTCGTGGTTTTGGTCGAAGGACATGAGCTTCCTAGATTAAGCAGTGCTCCATTAGCCTGGTATGCTCCAAATAAGAAAGTGACCTGTCTCTACCTTGGACATACTGAATTATAGGATTCAGGCTCCCTGTAGTCTTGCTTAGTCACAGATCTGTTTGATGTTTAAAACGGAAGAGACGGCACCAAAAAAGTCCACTTATGTAACAGTACAGTTTCTTTTATAAAAAATGACTCAAGTAAAAGGGAAAATTACTATTTGGAAATCTGACCAAGTCTAAGTAAAATGACAACAGGATATTAAACTTCTCCAAGTTCATGTTACTGTCCTTTTTACTATGAACTTATGACTGAAAATGAATTGTAATAAATTTATTATTTGTAATTAAAAAGCCGCCTGGATCAGTGTAGCTACATGATAAGTTAATGTCATAATCAGACATTTGATTTAAGTTAGCTAACATTAGCTAACTAACTCCATTTTTACTTATAGTATGTTGAACTTATTTTAATGTGCCTTCCAAGGTTAGAGGGGGGACTCTTTAAAAGTGGAGATCTCTGTGTTTTCTTACAGCAAGCAATTCATTACCACCAGCCCCTGAGAACATCTGATTTAAACACCATTTGACTTGTTATAATGACCAAAACTGTTGTCCCACCTCAAACAAGTGTTTTTATTGATTACCTTAATAGTAGTTTATTTGCAATAACCATGTTGTGACCCTCTAAGGGTTAGGGGTACTACTGTAATACTGTACTTGCTATATAAAGATATTGTAGGAAAAAAAGAAGTGTCAAAATATCGGCATTCAATAATTCAAAACATGGTCAATGAAAATATGGCAGTTTTTTGGAAATCTAACAATAACATTTTATTTTGCAGTAGCGTTGCATTAGATTGTAATAAACTCATAAAATATAAATGCTTGAAATGCGGTTATGATTCCAGGGTGGAGCTTTTGCAGTCTGATGCTCCTCAGACTTGGCAGAAGTGGGGAAACTCCCTCAGAAACACATAAGCACTCCTACAACTGGGAATCCTTCCGCAAATATTTCAGCAGATCAAACATGTTACTTCTCACTCATCTCCCACTAAATGCTTCGCTTTTCTCTCCCAGAAGTGATGGATTGACTTTCTTTTGACAGAGTGCAGGTGAAAGGTGAGGTATTAAAAGCTGTTAGAATGCTGCTTGCCAGAAAGCTAAGTTTGAGTTTAGGACTTACAGCTATGCAAGGTTATGGTGTTGAGAAATGGGAGGAGTGAAAGCACAAAGCTGTTGGTGGTCCAGATCTATGTAAATATTCTAAGTGTCGGGACACTGTGCCTCAAAACACACCGCATATTCAAAAGGTTACCTCAGATGGCTGAATTTCCCAAAAATGTAATTTTTTGGTTCTTCATGCCAATAGAAGCCCCAAACAAATGTGGGACAGAACAAAGCTTTTGCCCTGGTTGTATTTCCAACAACATATTATATCCTCCCTGTTCCA
This sequence comes from Acanthurus leucopareius, assembly GCA_029814765.1. Classification (NCBI taxonomy): domain Eukaryota; kingdom Metazoa; phylum Chordata; class Actinopteri; order Acanthuriformes; family Acanthuridae; genus Acanthurus; species Acanthurus leucopareius. Next base: position 341,964 of record JAQMCX010000053.1, on the reverse strand, counting down.
ATTATCTCACACCTATTCTCACCCCACACAATCATTTGAAGCACTAAGGAAAATCCCAACTGAGTAATGACGGGAAAGTTTTTTGTTCTGGCCTCTTAGCGGAATCTGTAAGTGCTGACAGACAAGACCATTTAAGAACAGGAGCTCTTAAAATCAAACAGGACACACTCAGTGTTTAATTCTGTGGCAACATACCTGAGAGCTTGCCCTGACTCATCACACTTTCAAAGCTCGCTGGCACACCTCGCCGTGGGAATGACACTTCTCAACCTATCTTAGTTTGAACAGGTTGATTCCACTTTCCTTGTGCTCTGTGTTGGGCATTCAGCAGCTTTTTTTTATTACAATGGAGCATTGGCTGAATGCATGAGCTCAGACTTCAAAAAGGGTTAATAAGTGTGGGCTACAAGTCCTAAGTGTGCACACAAATGTACCTAGCCCCCCATTTGAAGTATATTTTAATCCTTTTTTCTTGTTGACACCCTGGCAGGTTGACACAGAGGTGTGGACAGACAGCATCAACAAAACTTGCTGCTGAGCTCAATGAATTTCCCAGTAGACCATTTCTGTTCCACATGTGTATTTGGGTGGCGTGCTGGTCATGCTCAACTTCGCACTGTCAACACGGATTTAGATTGAAATAATCTGCTTCAGTTAGTCATGTTTCTGGCCTATTTTGTGCTATGATATGTCTGTGCTAGTGAGGAAATATAGAGAATAGTTAAACAAATACTTCTTTTTTTACCACTCACGTGTGATATATTTTCTTTGAAACTAATCATATACAAATGCATGTATGTAGCAAATTGCTAGAGCTAGAGTAAAAATTTTATGCTTCTTCCTGATTTACAAAAGTCCAAACTGAACATCTGGGTTTTGAACTGATGGTGACAAAACAAGATTTAAATATGTTCATTTAGAACTTGGTGAAAATGGAATTGGCTATTTTTTTTTTCATTTTCTGACATGTTATAGACTTAATAATCATTTTTTCTCTGTTTCTTCAACTGCTTCCTGTTTCTTGGGGTCACCAAAACAGATTTTCTGCTTGCTCGCAGACCAGGTCATAGTCAACCCAAAATGGAGATTTACGTATTCAATTTGGCATTGGCTTTTTCCATTGGATGCCTTTTGTGGTTCAACCCTTGCTAATTTTGGGGGCTTGAGGTCGCAATTAGGAATGCATTGACTTGTGTATCCCCATTGGCTGGGCAGCCAAGGTAAATGATAATTCAGCTCTTAATAAATAAATAAAGAGTAGAATAATCAATCAGGAAATATGTAGTAATTGATGCAACCATAAACTCAATAAAATCATTAACTGCTTATCTTGACATATGAAACACAAACTTGTTAAAAAACTCTTGAATGATGATACATGTAGATTCAGACTCTGTAAAGTTAGAGCTGTCTAGATACTATTTGTAAAAATTAGTCTTTTCTCAACCAGCAAGTCAATTAAATATCCCACGCACTTATGACAGAGGCGCCTCCCAGACCAAAACAAAACCAGTCCATTCAGGTTTATGAGGATAGACTTGAGCTTTTTTTTTTTTAGGAAAAAAAACTGACGATGAACTCACCTGAACCCCACATATTGCTCAGGAAAGCTCTTCATGTACGACTCTAGGTAAAAAGGAAAGGTATGAACTGACCTCACATGACTTGGTAATAGCTATGTTGTTAATCTCAGCAATTAAATTGACTTCTGCCCAAGTTGTATGATCAGAAATGATTGTTTAATTGGTAGAAGACTGGCAGCAGCATTTCAGCTTTGTGTTGCTTTTAGCTCCTCCAAAATAAAATTCTCAAACATATACAAACTGTAGATGTAATGAGACATATAATACTCATTAACCGCAAACATTGTAGTATCATAACCCATTCTCATTACATCCATTACATACACATATTCATGCTATAATGTGCAGAGCTAGAATCACAGGTGTCATCCGGAGGCTCTCCCAGTGCTTCCAGTCTTAAAAGAATTCACTCACGCATCAGTGTCCACAACTCACCAGGAAACAAAGGCTATGGGCGTCCCCACTATACATAGCCGCTGGGGCAACCGGACAACACCTCTAAAGCAAACAGGCTTACCCGCTCTTTATAACAGCAGCATAATACTCAGCCTTTGTCCTTCCCAATCCTCCACCCTGGTCCTCCTGCTTCATAACAGGTGCCACTTGAAGTTGCTTTTCTGATTCATTGTTTCTTCAATTCCAAAGGCCCATCTCTTTTTTTGCTGGCTGACTTTGTAGGTGATTTTCTCTAAATGTACTCAACAAACCTACAGCCTTTTATTTTATGTAGTGCAATGAAAGCATGGCTTAGTAAGAGTGCATTGGTGTGTATGTGCTTGGGTTTGTGCTGCTGCTCTAATGAAAGGACAGGTTCTTCCTGTGAGGGATGACACTGCCCTATCCCTGCCCTATTTTGCTGACTGTGATAAGTAACTGCTGACTGTGTGGTAAGGCAAATGTGTAATTAGTGTGATTTAAGTAATTTTTAATGCTGGGAATGAAAGTTCATTCCTAAACTTGAAAATGGTAGTTTATCAAAATAGATCTTTACCCAAGATCAACTAACTAGCTTTTTTCCCAGAGCTTTCAGTCACATCTAATGGTTACTGTGACTCTCAATCACAACAGAGCAAACTCTGTGTACTGAGCACCATACATGCGGTTGGAAGCTCTGTAAGAAAGTAGTTTACGAACCCTGAGTTATATTTTCAATGTGTAGCTTTATCTAATCTTGTATATTTATATGTACTTTATGGTAAAGATTTTAAAAAAAAATTTTTTATAGTAACAATGGATCAAATGACTACATTTAATGTGAACAAGCATGCTTATACTAATGAACCCACAAAAAATTATAACCCGACTTCACGGCCTCCCATCTCTATGGAACATCTACATGCCTTTAAACCCCTGTTTTAAAACTGCAACTTTACTTTTAGGTTTAGGCTAACCACATGTATTTGCATTTTTTTCCTCAGCAGGCAGCTGCTATCAGGTAAAAATCATAAAATCATATCTGCAGGCTGCATCACATGAATGTTTTTTTTCCCCATATCTTTTGCTTTAATTTTAAATACTGCCCTGTTGTTCTTTTCATTCAGTGACAGTCTGTGGTATTATGTTGGCCAGTCAGTTAGCATGTGTAATGTCATTCTTTTATTCACCTTACAATCATTTAGATGGAAAGAAAAAAATATTTAAGCTGTGGTAACTTTTCTGAATGGAAAAAAACCTGCTGTATTTCATGAATGTAAAACAGGTCAGACAAACAGAAATTGGCTCTTCATGATTACAAATGACATGGGGTTTGGTGTTAGTACATCATGTAACTTTGATTAGATCTCTGTAACGGTCCTCCACTACCTGATCATACTCCTCATATCCTTGAGGTTATCTTGTTAGACTTTAAAAGTTTGCACCATGCTTAATCAGCCATTGTCTTGCACTTGTCCGCCAGGCTAATCGAGGTGTTCTGGATGTCCTTGTGTCTAAAATTTATCGCTCCTTTTAGGGGGATTCTGAGGCATTCCCAGGCCAGATGAGATATGTAAACCCTTAAGCGAGTTCTGGGTCTTCCCCAGGGTTTCTCTTTTGTTGTACATGCTTGGAAAACCTCCAAAGGGAGGTAACCTGGAGGCATCATGATCACGTGCCTGTGCCACCTCAACTGGCTCCTTTTGACACAAAGGAGCAGTAACTTTAAACTGAGCTTCCTCCATAATGTCAAACTCCTCACCTTATCTCTAAAACTGAGTCCAGTCACACAACAGAGGAAACTTATTTTAGCTGCTTTTATTCCATTTCTTTCTTTTTTTCATCTCTTCTCAATATCCCTAGTACCAAAAGCTCCATGACCATAGGTTAGGGTTGGAACATAGATTTGCTGCTAAGACAAGAGCTTTGACCTTCAGCCCAGCTCCCTCCTCACCATGATGATACAGTACACACCTGCATTACTACTCACACTGCACCTGTCCATCTCACACTCCATTTTCCTGTCACTTTGAACAAGTCCTCAAGATAGCTAAACTCTGAATAACATGTCACAAAGGTTCTGATGCAATTCTGACTCGAACCAGTGATGTTGCTGTTATAGTGTATGACTTACAATCTAACCATGTCTGAGCCGCGGTTTTTATATAACCAAAGGAGCTCACATCTTGTCTCGACTCTGTACCAAATGCCCCATGTCAGCAGCATATAAACAGCAGTAAAGTGGTGCTTTAACCAGAAGTGGGTGTGGCCTACTGTGAGTTGTTTTTTTTAAGCCTGCAATTTGTATTACTAATCAACAGTTGCTATGTTTATTATTTAATCATTTAGAAAACAACAATAATTTGGGAAATTTCCTTAGATATATAATGTGTTTAACCCTGACAGTCTAAATGAATGCTTGTCTCATTCATAAATTGCTGGTCCAATGTGAAAATTAAATGTCTTGCTGCATATTAAAATCTATAGGGACATGTCTTTGAGGAAGTAAAAATGTTGGACTGCCTTGAACTCAAATGCAAAATGTGGAGTTTCTGTTCTACTCTTTTGTCTATTAGAGCCAGAATTCTTTATAAAGTTCTTGTCTATGCTCTAAAGACATTCTCATTGTGTTTTATATAGACGACGGGTTGGATGATTCATCAATCATCCCTGGCAAATAGTATTAACAATGAACAGTATTCTAAGTACTCTAGACTACCTTTGGGTCCTCTCTAATGTCGATATTTCTCTGAACTCTATTTCATCCTGTGTCTGTCTTTTTTTACAGACTGGGTAAAGAGATCCATGCCAATATGGAATTACCTGTACCTACCCAGCAAAGCCCAACCTCAGCTTGTCCAGATATTTATTAGACATTTTTCTCTATATGCACTAAATCAACTTGGACTTAAAACACCATCATGGCCCCCCCAAAAAAGTTTTTCTTAAAACAGACCATTCCCCACGTTCTTCCGTCTTGTCATATCAGAAAGAAATGCGTTGTTATTGTATTTGATATTATAGACCCCTTTATAATTATAGTTCTTTCATGACTTTCTCATGTACAGTTTTTGTTTTATTGCTGGCAGCTTTTTATTTTGCTCAGTGTTCAGGTACTACAGTTTTCGGGACATTTTGCAGTAATTAATATAATATTTGTTTTCTCTCTCTCTTTCAAAGTTTGGGGCTATTTTAGTATCTAGATGCTTTCTTCGATGCTGTGTGTGTATGCTTTGTGGGATTTTTAACTTTACTGCACTAACTGGGACCTGAGTAACAAATTCTGCTTACTTTACATTTTTTGAAATGACACATTGAATCACTGAATACTTATTTGAGGAGTAAAGAGACCAACATGGTTTCACGTAGTTAAGAAACGTGTCTTTTGCATAGCATTGAGGATATATTTATATATACTCACTTAAAAATCTGATTTGACTGGGTGATTTTTTTGAGCTTTGAGTATCACTTTTGTATTAAAAGAACAGTCACTCACCATGATTATAACATTAAAAATGTTATGTTGTCAGTTTGTATCCTAGCGTGAACCTTTAAGCATTTTCCCTTTTTTTTGAACTGGTTCTGTTATGCCTTTTTTTTTTGATAAACATTGTTTGCTTAAACGCTGTAAAACTGGGAGGCAGAAACACGAGATGAAAGGCAGCAAAGAAAAGAAAACATGTCAGTAACTGCTGTGTTGATCCTTGTGTACCAGAAAAGCCATACATCAGTCAGTCATGTAGGTGGTAGAGGTGCAGCAGCGAATAACTTACCAGAGCTAAAGCCATAGGATCATGAGAGTGCAAACATGATTATTGACAGAAACACAAAAGGAGGTTTAAGGTAGTCTCATCCCAGCTGTGTGAAATTTCAACCAAACACTGCCATGTGCGAAGGGGGGTGGGGGGGCAGGTGATAGTGTCGGGGAACAAGAGGATCCACCCCCACAACCAATTTGTATGCAGTTTCCTTTATTCTCTCTTCCTGTGGTCTTTAATCTTGACCCAGTTTTAGGGGGACAAAGCCCCAAGCTCCCCTGTTGTGCTCATAATAGCTGTGTCTCCAATTAATAGGACAGCCTGTATTTTTGTGTGCGTGCATCATTGTATGCTCAGTGTATGCTCATCATGAGGCAACCTAATAATCCCTTTTCTGTGACACAAAGGTGTTGCAGACATGCTGTCTTTGCCTTTGCCCACCTCCTGCTTGAGTCTTAAAGCCTTATTGCTATGGACACACTGCCCGTCAGAGACTGAAGTCAGTCCGTTTGTCTTACTCATTGTGGACAGCATGGGGCAGTGTTTCTCTACTTTGCCTTGAGAGACTCTTGAGATTATACTGTGAACTCTACAAGGGCTGGCTGTTGGGCTTTGTTGCCAGGTTTAACCATGATGTCTAGTGTGTCAGCAGCAATGAAGAGACATCTGTTTCTTCAGCTAATTCTTCTCACTTGCCACCCCACTCTAAAGTGACTGGCTTACCCAGAGACAACAAGGCACTGCCATCGTTCAGTTCATCTTGTCACTTTTGTTTTGCCAGTCCGTCCAAACAGATTTAGTGCTACTGAAATTAATTGCATGAAAGAATGTTGCAACAAGTTAATGAGACAGCAAAGAGTCCCAGGATGGAGACACAATTTTTGATGTCACAAACAGAGCATTTCTGGGCCTAAACCAACACTGATATCTCTAGGGACTTATCATTAACAACACCAGTTAGCAGGAAAAGATTGCTCACTGCTCTGTGCGGCAGATCTATGGACTCATAGTTGAGTCTAATGTTGCCTGAAACCAGTTGTTGTAATAGCACTGCTTTAGCCTGCCACATAAACATGCAGAGAAAGATTGTAGCCAGATAAGTGTATTTGGTTCACAGTGTCACTGGGTTAGGAGAAGGCATGAAGAGTTTATGTTGAAAAATACCAATAGAAATGACATCTGCAAAGTACCTCTCAGAGACACATAAGTTGTGATTGATTTGGGTTTCAAAATGCCTTTTTGCTAGTCAACAAAAGGAATTTTTGGTGATGTTATGTAATGCACAGTTTGACAGTAATGTCTTGATTTGAGCAACGTTAGCAACTACCTGTAATAACATTTCCCTGCAGTGATTCGGCAGTTGTATCGATTAGCCGTTTGAATCATTTGTTGTAATTATTTGGCAGATGTTGATTCAAAGTGATGGTTATGCTTGAAGGGTTCTAGTTTCTGATGCTATTAATTTGTAATTTGTTATTGTGAAAGGTCTAGTTTTATCTATATAAATTTAATTGTGAAAATAATGAAAACCACTATTTGTCAAACTGATAGTTGAGTGTGTAGTTGCCCTGTTCTAAAATGTAAAATTAAACAAAATAAGGCATATTCAATCATATTAATTAATCACTGTTGCAACTGACTTATTATATAATCAATGCTTCAGCTATATTCGCTTTTTTAAAAACTTTTTGTAATGATTCAGCTGTGTTTTGCTGTGTGGTACCAACACTGATGGCATCTTACTATGCATTATCTTGTGGGGATGTTCGCCAGCATGTCAGGATACTCCACTGTCCAGCTTAAGCGCTCTAAAAAGCCTCTACTCTAACATCCACCTTCAAGGTTCAGTATATCCTTATTACTATATTTGACTATGCATAAGGTGCGATCAGACACTTCCAAGACTCTTCCTGTTGGGTGCAAATGGAGCATCGAACAGTCATCTGCATGTAGCAGGTGCAAGCATTAACCTTGGTTAGTAGGTATTCCAAGTTACAGTGCTTGATCATCATCACCATTTGAGGTACAGGCATTTAACAACCTCAAGGATGTGCAGGGATCTCTGTCAATCTCAGAGACCAAACAGCAGTCTTCACAGTTTTCCTGCAACAACACAGTCATTGCTCCCAACCCCCAACCAGACTTGACTCCCTGGAATTTATTTCTGTAGACTGAAATGTCAGATCCATGGGGAAATTTCTAATAAATACCAGTGGTCAAAAACATATGTAACTCAGATGCTAATGATGATGAGATAGGATTACGTGGACTACTTACTCATGAAAGTCATTGCTTGCACCCGCTACATGTACAACTCTGTGCATCAGGAACAAGAGTTCATCTCATAGGTAACAGGAGTCAAATGATGTGGCACTCCCGATACTACTGGTGCGTGTTGCACTTTAAGATGTCAGTATGCTTCAAACAGGCCTTTTGATTCATCTATCAATATCCCTGTCCAAATCCATGGAAGCGGAACAGGCCATGTTTGACAGTTTTTGTATCTTAAAACAATCAGACAGTAACGCCCATTTTATTCAGCAGTTGGCCAGGTGTGCAGAGGTGTTAAAGTAAAGCAGAGTATAAACTTCTCTCCAGCCTCTTTTTTTTTTTTTTTATTCTTCACACAACCACTTTCGCAACTTTTGTGTGCACAACTGAGCACAACACCCTGAATGCCTTCAGGAATACTGTCAAAAAGTGCACTATAGTATTCAATTTTGTTCTATTCAGTTGCTCAATGTGACACAGACACGCAGGTGTGTCCATTTGGGAACAAGTTTATACTGTTGCATTTATACATGGCTTTACAATTTGTCACCCTATTCATTCGAAGCATTGAGAGACCTTCAAGTAGTCTTGTGTAATAATCTTCAGCTCTGTTTAATCTTTTTTCTCCTCCTATAAATGTGTAGCTTTCTACCAAAGTCAGGTCCCATTAGAAAACTATTAGTGTGCTATACTGTGTAGCTTTTTTGCACTCATTAACAACAAACTTATTCATGTTGTAAACTTTCTCAGCAAAACATGTATTTTGATAAACTTACTGCTTCTGACTGTTCTGACTGATTCTAAAATTGATAGGCAATGTCACTCAAGGTGTCAACTGCTGAAGCTTACAAACCAAACACAAGGATTCACCAAAATAAACACTTGCGTCATTTGAACAAAAACATCCCCACACACTCTCACCTGGTAAGCACACACTTTGACACACACGGCAGGGAGGCAAACACATACATAGGTGGCAAGAATAAGCTGCAGAGCAAATGAGGGCGTGGAGCTTAAACCTTGAAAAAATCTCAGGCAGCAGGGCCTGTGGGTGTCAGGGAGAGCTCTGCCTCTCACCCTTGAATTGTGTTTGAGCACACATGTGTTTGCTTGCCTGTCTGTGTGTGTGTTTGCTCATAGGTATGGATAAAAGTGTAATGTTTGCTCTCTTAGCCTGCTTGACAGCTGTCTCCCAGTTAAAGCCCTATCCAGTTTGGCCCTTCAGCAGTTGCGATGCTAATGGAAAAATAAGCTTTGGAAGGAGAGGTAATGAGAGAGAACTCATTATTTTGCAGTCAGGCCTTCATATTTGCTCTCTTTGAGAAATGGACTGTCTTGGATCACTGTCCCATTTATTCATCCTCAACCCAGTCAATACTTCATGCAAATGTAACAAGGTTTAGTAAATACTTTGAGACACTAATTAAGCTGCTTGATTACTGTGGTGTCTGCTAATGCTCACTCATCATTAAGCCTAAATACACTGCTGATGGCATCTGTGTCCTATTTTTGCTTTCAATTCTCCAATAGTGTTGTCTGCTCTGGTCAATATCTTTGATATAAGAGGTCACTAATTTGGTCGAGTCATCTGCTCGTTAGAATGGCATTTATAAGTGTTTTCTGATCCGATGCCCCTATTGGCAGTATATTGTCATCTGTTTAAACCTTCCAAAACCATTCAAAATTACCACTGGCAAAATAAACCTATTTTATAATATCAGACAATAACAATATCACTGTTGTTAAATTTTGAATAGAGTTAGACCTAAATATGACTTGATTAGGTTAGAGAAGAAACTTGGTGTGAGTCAAAATTAGAATTTGGAAATGGTTAGAGTTGTGTGTTGTAAAACTTTACAACCTTAGGATTTGGGGATCTTTGTTGCCAAACTCCCTCTGCAAGCATTATAGTGTCACCTGACTTCCTCCTTTTGCTCCCATATTATTAACTTCTATTGTCACTAGAGGAATTTATCACTTGACATAACAATTTGTCACTCCAGGACACTCGCTTTAACTACAAATGCTTCTTTCTTTGATAGGACAGTCTTGTCAAAATAACTGACAACAGATATTTAGAATTCCCAATAAATAAGCAATAAATTGCTGATTATGCCAGACTGAAAGCATGAATATGCTTCTCAATATCTCTGGCAATCTGTGGTAAAATGGAAAGTACCAGAACGATAAATGGTCAGGCTATATTATCTTGAATGTCCTCTGAGCGAAATTTTGTTGCAATTAGTGTTGAACTTGCAGACTGTACCCCATTGAATATCCCTTTACTTGTCATTACCTTCCAAGCCTGTAGGAAACTACAGTGGCCCTAAAACTAGCAATGGAAGGAAAATACCTCTTCACAGCAGATGTTTAGTTTGTCCTTTCTGGGCTACTGTGAAAACATGGCAGTGCATTATGGCAGACTGTGGAGGCAGACCCACTCCCACTGTAGATGTAAAAGACTCTTTCCAAGGCAATTAAAACATAACAACTCTTAATTTCACGTGACTATGCACTAATGAAAACTTACCTATTTCTGCCATATTTTTAAAGTAAATTTCCCCTAATCCTTCACAACAGACCTTTAAAGGCATAAAGATTAGTTGTAAAAGAACAAAAAATTGTATTGTCAATATGCTTTTGATTGGGGTTAGAGACCGAGATGCCTTTACGAACATGTTTGTCAACCAGAATGTTCACAGATGAGGTTTTTTAACTTCAAAGCATCTTTTCTTTTTTCTCTTTGTTGTATGTGTGTACAAGTGCAAATTTTAGCCTAATAGTAAGACAAAAGAAAAAGACATTGGGTCCCCACATCATTAGCACGCATCCACCTGGGACAATTGTCATCTAAACCAGATCTCACAGCTATGTAGTGAGTAGTTGTTAGATATCCTGATCTGTATTAAATTATTGAGCCAATAGGTCAATTCCAATTGTCATTTAAAGGCTATGTTATTTGGCTTTTGTGATCAATTACGGTTAAATGGATGGATGACATGTCTCCATTGTACAAAAATGTAGTTTGAACTTTGGCTGTCAAACTAAACTGATTGCTGTGAGAGGTGTTGTAGCAGAGGATTGAAACTTTTGATTTTTTTTTTTTCATATTTTCCATTAGAACTTATGTAATGAATCTAGATTTTTCTTCCATCACCAACCATCCCTGTTGTTATCACCCAGCCCAGCCAGACAGTTATCTGTGCAGAGATCCACAGAGTGGCCTGCACCTCAGGGAGCCTTCACTCCAAGTAGTGTTAAATACCTCCTTCTCTCTCCCACCCATCCTCTCTGTCTTCCTCCCTCTCTCTCTCTATCAAATAGTTTGGGTACATGCTCTTGCTGAATGCTGTAGCAGACACACTGTCTTGTTAATGTCCTGATTGTGTAATTATATCAGGATGTTGTTAGTGCTATCAGAAATGTTGCTAGTCATTGTTTGGGCTGTGTGTGTTTGTGTGAGATGAATGCCAGTGATAGCGAAGCCTGGCTCCATGCTTGCGCTATCTAAGCCATCAGAGACGGCAGTTCCTCAAGTCTGACTTCTTCACATAACACACCCTTTCATCCAACTCCTTGTTATGAATAATTGAGACTGACGGTGTCAGGAGAAGCTAGAAGTAAAAGCAGTTAAAATCTGATAAGTCCTTGCTTCTGCGATTCAGAAACCTCAAGAGAAGGTGTGTTTGCTCCATGGACGGATGTTTCTCGAAGGCAGAATAAGACAGAGATCATATCCAGCCCATTAACTATAATTGTGCTTGTTTAGAGTTCATTTGACAAGGAGTGGGGTCTGTACGAAGTAGGCAATGGAAGGGGAGGTGTCATCCTCTCACATCAGACATGAGGCTGTGGGGCCAGGAGAAGAGGAGGTGCCAATGAGTTTTAGGTCACAACGAAAAAGGAACTGCAAGATGAATGTGATAAGTTCCACTGCGGTTGCCCACCCTTCCTGGCCCTGGTGATGATAATCACTCAGCTTTTTTTGCCTTCACTACCTCATAGAAGCCAAGGGCTACATGACAAGACTCTAAACAAATACTTGAGATGATAAAAGACAGACGCTGGTTCACACAAGTGAGCCTAGTCATGCTCAAAAAAGGCTATTTCACTGGAGACCTACTTGCTTTACCTGTATGACCCTGCATTCTTCTTTCATCACTTTGCTGGCAACCATGCAGTACTCACATAATCTTGTTAATCTGCAGTGTAGAACTGCTAGCAGACAGATGCTAACAACTTTGATTAATGAAAGGAACATAGCCTCTATGGCCACTTAGGTGCGGAAAGTATACTTTGGGCTCAAGACCAGAGATGAGTGGTATCCAGTGTGAGGACAGCAGGAGACTGGGGTAGAGAAGAGGCAACTGACTTGTCAAAACACAGTGTCACTCTGTTCCTCACTGGTCTTCTTTACCTTTATTACGCCAAACCAACTTATTACCTTCTAGTGATAGACATTATGTTCATTTGCTCCAGTTTCATATCACTCCAACTGGAATGACCTTGATATCGATGCACCTCTTCTCACATCACTCAGTGTGTTTGGGCACTTCCACATTAACACGACAACAAGAGAGAAACTGTTGTGTTTAATTGTGAGCAGTACAGAACTTGAGGCATTTTGACAGTCATGTATGCAGCTGGCTTCCGTGACATCTGTTAATCATTCTCGCAGGTCAATGCAAGTGCAGATTACTCCCACCTGCATGACAAAAACAAGCTTGTAGGTGTAAGCATATGTTCTGTTATGTTCACTGCCAATTGCTGCTGTCAGAATCCTTCCTGGACCTGTTTTTGGAACACATTATGGAGTTTTCAATCCAACGTAATGGGATCACCCTTTAAATACCCTTTCAAACAGCTACACTAACAGGATGTGCGACCTGTTCTTCAGCCATCTCCCTGATCAACCTGGCTGCACTGCGTTAAGTAGACACCTGATTTGATGCTCGAGCTTTGTCAGATCGTCACAGCCTAAGCCCTGAGAGGATGAGCCACAAATCACCTGCTAAGACTCTTTGGAGTCAGAGCTGAGGACCTAAATCCCCAAGTTTACCTTTCTTACCTGTGCTTAGTCCTCTTACTGTACGCTCACTTCGCAGGACACAGGGCTATGTCCTGGAAAAGCCAGCTGGTAATCCAACACCTGCTGTAAGGACACCTGGTGTCCAGATTTACTGAAACTGCATTGCAAGGACAAGGCCTGTATTTTTACACCTCAGTTGCCTAGCCGTAAAGCAGAGTTTGTGGTTTTCATTGAGAACTGAATGCAAACCAAGGTGTAGTATACAAGCCACTGAAAGTGCAAATATGATTAATTGATAGCTTAAATAACATGGCTCAGCTTGCAGTTATTGACACCTCACCGATCTGTATAATTAATGCGCTCTTTGTAATCTTGTTTGAGTTTCAACCATGGAAAAAGTTTCTAAATCTGTGGAGTCAGTCGAGATAATTAAAAGGGCAACCGAATCTTTGGTTTCTTCACCTTTTAGAGAATTTAATTTGAAAAACATAATTTTTTAATTTATTTTTGACAGCACTGTCAGGAAGCTGACTGTCATTTTATAACACTTATATAAAAATGGCCTGATCTTTGGATCATAATAATTTAATTAGATTTACACAACTCCTCCAGAAAATCTCTTTAAAAAAAAATGAATTACTAAAGAGCTGGTTGGAGTCACTGTGATATGCCTCACTTGGAAAAATGTTTGAGCTGTCTTTGTTAATTGTATAAATTTCATCTTGTTTGCTTTGACTTCTTGAGTTCTTTGAAGAGCACCTTGCTCTGTTGGGTTTTATTGTCATGGCATTATGATGAGGCATGCCCAGGGTGCTTTACTCCTGCCTGTTAAAATTTAATCCATGCCTTTTGTAGGAGGAGATGCATTTCAAGCACTGGGCGTGTCTTCTTTTTTTGTTGTTAATTCAGTAGTTATTAATAAGTATTTTATCAAAATGCTTCCTGGCATGCGCAGTCTTCCCATCTGCTCTATATATTTTCTTGGACTGGTGTGTCAGACAGATGCTGAATAAAATCAGAAGAAAAATAAAAATAAACAGAAGACATCAATTTAGTCTGGGAACGTGTGCTTCTTTTGGCAATACAGTAGCAATGTTATGCCTGTGCATTTCCTGTACGCATGTAACAATTGTGATCTTGTTTTGTTTTTGATCATGAGCTCTCTGTGCGAATCATGCAAAATGACAAACCCAGCCTTTCTTTAGCTACTTAATCACCTTCAGGGGGATAGTTCCTCCTTTGGCTAACCTGCATGTCTGCAGCGTGTGATCCCTGGTAAACCGTACTTATCGAACTAAATACTTGATCCGGACCAGGCCGGCAGATAAAGATGAAGGTCTAAAGGGCAAGCTCAGAGCATTGTGATTACAGACTAAATAGAGGACAAAGATCTTAGTGGGATATACAGTATGTGACCGCTCTGCCCTGTGAATCCCACCTTACTTAAGCTGACACTGGTGCATAACTGCTCTTTTTAATGTGTTCTCTCTGGCTTGCAGCCTCAGTCTAGTGATTTTTTTTTCTTCTACAAAAGTTTTAATATGAATCTAAATGAAAATGAAGTGATGAATCTCCTCACATGAGTACATTTACTGGTGTATTTTATCCAGTGTCCTTAATACCTTAGTGTAGTTTGCAGTCAATGCACTACCCAATTTTCCAACAAATGAACTATTAAAGGTCAAAAATAGCTCATTAAGTCTACTGTTTACTAAACGGATAATGCTTAATACGTGTAGATACTGATATATTTTAATATTCCAAGATAAATGCAGAGATAAATTCAAATCAATCCCCTTATGATATTGCATATTTCAGCCAGTAGAGGGTACAAGCACTCCAAAGAAGATCCTCCTACTTTCAAGCCTCATTGTCTCATTGCATGCCATTGCTTTGAAAGCCCACGTCCTCTCATTTTTTTATTGTGTGTGTGTGCACTGATGTCATACTACCATCCATAAAGAGCAGCAGGAGTCACTGTAGCACTTTGAACACCGTTCTATTTTATCTCTGTTCATCCACTTCTGCTTGGCAAGATTATAATAACGTTTAATGGTCTGTTAGTTTTTATTTACTTGAAACTTTAGGAATATATTTAAGTGAGTTTTCAGAGTGAGTTTGCTGATTTAAGTTCCAGCTTTCAAAAAAGTTTAGATTTAGTTTTATATTTTGCATTGTAGTTTTACAGTAATTTTAGTGTTTTGTCAGGCCAAGGAATAATGTGTCAGAAATTTACAGTTATAGTACATAAACAAATTGCATTAGTTAGTGTTTATTATTCAAATACTTGTATGTCTCATGTTCCTGTATCATGAAGGGGTTACAACTTTCATCCCATTTTGCAACCTTGTGGTACAAAATGACAGTTAATCAACCTGATACCTTAGTGCCTAAAATCTAAAAATTATTTATTTGTTCTTTTTTTTTTAACAAAACTATATTGTTTCATTTAAGTAATAATTGTTCTTAAAAGCTTTCACTTTTTTGCAAAAAATCTTTGGGCTCATTTAAGTTTTTGTTTCAATTTTACATTGAAATCCTGTTGCTAGGTCATGCATAACTGTTCTGAAAATTGTAGCCTTGCCGTTTAGACATCTTTGCCCTACCTGTAGCTAAACATTAGCAGAACAATTTAAACACATTTCAGGACTTTTAAATCTGAAGAAGTTTTCCTCACTTTGTTGAGTTTGTTAAATAGGAGAATGTACTTTGAAAAGAACCACTAAGCCGCGATGAATCTGGGGGGGGTTAGGGGGTTTGGGTCTTTGTGCCATGTTGCTTGCCTAGAAAGTCAGACATCAAACAGCTTCAGGAAAAGGTGAGAGGAGGTTATGCGGTTAATGGAAATAATTAGAGATCCTAAGGGTGGGCTCAGAGCTCACTTGGTTGATGCTTGGGCAGACATGCGATGGAAAACCTTTTTTTTTTAAGCTGATTGTCAACCATAGTCACTTATGAAGTTTATGCAAGGTCCTCCTGTATGCTTCCGATTTGTTTGTTATTACAAACTATATGCAAGACCACAAGGGAGAGCATAAGGAGGCAGAAGCCAGTAGTTGGCTAATTCAGGTTCTATTGACTGTATTTAGAGGGACACAGCAGCCGAACAGCTCCTGCTCATGTATTTACTTTGGAACTAGCATTTCATGTACTGTGTATAGTTTTTATGTTTTAGGAGCCTTTTTACTCTTTAGACAATCTTTTCTTATATAGGCTTCACATTTGCCTTTTCCTTCCTTTTACAAGAAATAACTGCTTTATTGATGCTTTCTATATATAGATTTGCTGTTCAGAATCTTGTTTTAGTCCTCAAAGTAGAGCTGCCATGAGTAAATATCAAGACTACAAGCCTCATGATGCAGGTAGCAACAAACGGAGGATAAGGATGGAGAGGAAAAGAATTACAATCCCCACCAACTGTGGAACCATAATATAACTTATTGTAGATAAACATGTAGGATTATTAAATTTGTATAAAATCAAAATCAATAGAACAGTTAGTAATAAAGCCAGGAAAAAATTGTTCAGTCTGATCGTTAGTAGCACAGCTCCACCCTGTCTATGGCACTATGGTATAAGAAGTGTTTTTGTTTTATCTCAACAACACCACTTGACATTGATATTTAGCCTTGTATAACTCTTTCACCTCCAAAGATGAAGTTGATCTCAATATAAAAGTAATTGCCTGTAGCATACCAAACTGTAAAGGATAGGATCCATTAACAATGTTTCCTTATGTACATAAAAAGAGCAGCCAGAGAGAAATTACAGATAGATAGGGAGGTCATGAGGCAAAAAATTATTTAACTTAATAGCTCAGTTGTAAGTGTTGCACAGTTGTTTAAGTGGTATTTTGCCCAGTCAAACACATGTAATTTGCCAATGGATCAATGATTACAAACCATAGCCCTGCAGCCTTACCATGTAAAAGCCACAGAACTTTACTTTCGTAAAGTTTTACACTAGTGAACATCCCAAATAGAGATCCTAAAAAGAGATAAATAATAAGTCTGTGGTATAAGGCAGTGGGAGCTGTACAGCTCTCATTGCATCCATGCCCATTTCAACTCTTGGAGAGATTATAAAGAAAGCTTGAAGTTAATAACCTTTGTCATATTTCTATTTGTGGAAATTGAAAATTACAAGTCAACTCAGTCTGTGAAAACGGACAACATTGGCCTTTTTGCAGTCATCAGCTATATCTATCGCAAGGGCTCATCCAAGGGGGTCCATGAGACCCCGTCTTGGTAAAGAAATGGGACACAACAGTTAAACCTTGAAGAGAGATGAGTTCATGAAGGCTGTTGTTTTCTGTATATTTCACTGAACAGACTGAACTCTGCTGACATAAAAATGTTTTGCTACTTCTTACACTCAGTGTAAATATCATGTGTTGTTAATGAAGAAATGGAACAAGCTGATACTGAAGGTGAACTGTCAGATGGAGTAGAATAAAATTATTTTAACAACCTCATAGTTACTGAATGAGAAACAAAAGCGTAAGTATTAATATTAAATAGTTTAAATTACAATGAATACACAAACCATCTAACTCGAAGGACTGGATGTTAAAAGCTAAAGCTACATCAGTTGTGCGCTGAAGAGTGTAGACACTAAACAACAACAAAAAAAATTCACCTTTATATTTATGTGTGTATATATATATATATATATATATATGCACATTACAATGTGTGTTGAGTATAAAGAAGAGTTTTTCTGTATAATTTAACAAATATCCAAGTATTAAAAACTGATAATTATTGAAGACAAATCGTTCATTTGCATTGTGGGAGGTACTGTAATCTAGTAGCTCACTGTTTATTTGTGTGCATGTTTTGGGGCTGCTTTCTCTGTTGCTAAACACTTTTTCAGTGTATACGTCAGTGACTTGCATGATCACACATCACAAATAGGTCAGGGTCAAGGGTGCCGGTACGTCTCTTTAGTAGAGACAGCATAATTATGACTCCTTAATGTGATGGATAGGACAGTCTAGTCTACAACTGTTTTTTGGGCACTTCATTTTCATGTTATCATGTCACCCAAAAACAGGCCAAACATAACCAAATAAATCCCTACCCTCTACATTTTTCCTGCTTCTTGAATCACTTTCTTGTTTTCTATTTCTTATGTTAAATATTGAAGACAGTGTGTAGATTTCATAGCAGTGTACTTTTGCATTCTACAAGTAGTTTCAGAGCCACAGAATGGTTCCTGCATAGTACAACAAGGCTGATAAATTGCACACAATGCGCTTAAGACAGATGTGAGAGGTCTGGACCTGATCCAGAACAGACAGCCTATCCCAACCTGGCACGCATAAATTAATTAAAATGAGACACTTGGTCTGAAAGGAAGCTTACGACAGTGAGATCTAACTTGACTACAGTACATCTGAGAAATATGCCATGATTTTCATTATGATAACAGTCAATCAGTTAACAGAGCTGATAGCAGCTCTGCTTGGATCTGATTGATACTTCAACACACAAGACCCACTGCAATAAAATGAGTCTATATCTAGACCAGATTAGATTCAATATAATCTTGACCTTGCCCAATTTAGAAAAACATGAGATAGTAATTTTCATAGATATACTGCATGCCCCAACAGAGTGGTGATCTCAGTTGCTGCTCTCTTTTCACTCAGCTGCTGAGTTTTTGAAGTTGTTTGTTCATTTGATGTGTTCATTCATTTTTATGCAGTAAAATCAGCTCTTCAGAAGGCTCTATGTTAATGCTAAAGCCCTTAATTTGCAATAACAAAATCTCATGGCAAATGTATGTTAACACTCACAATCATGTCTGAAAAATGTTGACAGGTAACAAACATAATAACAGAATTAAATGGAGTAAAGAGTCAAGAGCAAAACTGTCTTTTCTTTTTTGCTGTCACAAGAAGTTGAACAATGTTTTCTTTCCCATAAACTCCTCCTTATTTATGACCCTGCTTAGAGGATGCAGAGCATTGCTCTCTTTGTTTTGCAATGTGCAAGAATTCACTGTATTTCTCCACGATAGTGTAGAATATCTGCCTGCCGTACTTTTGGATGGTAAAATTTTGATGATACTCTGGGTTTGATTGCACTTTTTTTAAAATTTTTTGTTTTGTCTCATAGAGACCTTTAAAGCCACAAGTCCATAGACAGTACTTTGTACACTGTGTTTGTCCATCTCTGCTCTGTCAACATTGTATGTCTCTTTTGAATGTGTTTTTTTACACTGTAAAATGTTTTTGTCTAATTGTAAAAATAAATAATCTGAACCTTTTCCCTCTCTAAATGTCTAATCCAGGAATTCATTGAAATGATTATTAGTTTTTACAGATGCTTTTATCTCAATCCAGTGTAAAATGCAGGGATCCTGTTTTATAAAGCAGATTTAGCTTTGGTTTATACTGCTGCCAACCAGCTGTATGTTTGATCAAGGGACAAAAACACAGTTTAATGTCCCTCCACCAGAGCTTTGAACCCACAGCGTGCCCTTTTGGCCCAGTCTTTAAGCCTTCCACTCTTCCAAGCAGTGCCCACTGCTGGTAATCCATCTATGAGTGTTGTGGTCTCCTGGCCTCCTGTACACGATGAATCATTTTTATGAAGGCGTAAAAGAAAGAAGACTTGAAACACCTTAGCATGTTCATTATCCTCTACTTCTACTAATGCACAGTGTAACCCTGTGCTTGTGGCACATGGTTGGTAATCTGATGGAGAGCCAAATGAGAAATCCCTTAGACTCTTCTTGTCCTTTCCATGGCAGATCTTTCTGCATGTGGATCAAATCAGAATTATCCACTAATTGACTATTTACAGGGCTCGAGAAAAGCCCTAATGGACTTGATATTAAATCCCCCTCAGATATTTAAAGTGTCTTTTTGGAGTGGCTTGCTGAAAAACCAGGCTTTTTCTTTTTTACAAGACGGCCAAGTTAAGCCTGTCAGTGTGTCGGAATGGGCCAGCCCAGCCCAGGCGGCTGTTAGATGGGATTATGGGACGACAGTAGGCAAGGGCAGTGCGACGCAGGGGAGAGGGGAATGGCCAAATCTCACTTCAATGACTTCCAGATGGACTGCAGGCCCAGGTTCTCTCACTGGAGATACATACTCAGCTTGGTAAACTTGTGCTACATAAGGGGCTTAAACTTGGCTTATTTATAATGAGATTGGCTGGGTTTTTATGTGGAAAGTTAGATAACATAAATTTCAATATGCCTGCCATGCCTTTAATGCACTATTAAGGCTTTGACTAAAACTTGGACTATTAAACTGAAGTCAGGGATCTTTGGTGTAAACTTAAGTTGCTTTCCTTTTAATGTCAAGAGTACACGACTTTAGAATTTTGCGGTTGTTTTGGGAACAGCAATTCAACATTTCAAAACCACCCATAACTATTGCATATTAAGAAATAGGAAGGTACAATTTTTCCTTTTGTGTAAGAATGTTTCAAACTTTATTTTCTGTTTTTTTACAGATATGGTTGGCCCCATCAGCAGTCCATTTCTGCTCTCTCATCCATATTAATAGCTGAAGCCTAAAGGAGACCAAAGTGAGGAGATCACAGGAGGGTTTTTTTTGTATTTGCATGAAATTCATAATTTTTGGTGCCATTTTTTAAATAAAATGTGCTAGTCATTTAAAATATGACCAATGTTTAAGACTAAGTCCTGTTGTCCATATTTCAGTTCTAACCAATTTTCAAATAAACAGCATTTAAGATTTAAAAAAATTATGTGACCCATAACATTATTTACCATTTTGCACACTTCTAATAGTTATTATTATTATATTTTCACATGTTGTAGAACTACCTGATTTTAACGACTAGCCCTGTCTCCTAGAATCTGTTTACATATGCTACATGTGTACAACAGCGAATAACTTTTGAGTGGAACACATATACATGATCTAGTGTCAGCTAACTCACCCAGAAGTTTCTGTAGGGCCATTGTGAAGCTCAGTGTGGCTTTTTACACTTAAACATAACCACAATTCCTTTAGTAACAAGGTATTTTTGTTGTCTAAACCTACCCACAAACTAGAATGCAAAACCCAGTCAGGGGCATCAAAGTTCAGCACTTCCTACATCCACCACACACCATGACAGTCTAGTGTCTGGTACAAGAACATGACGCTTTCCTTAACTGGGAAAAACTTTGTGATTAAACAGAATCAGGGCAGCAGATTCATTTCCTTCTTAAGTATGTGGACATGATTTCTAGGACACAGCATTTCCTTAACAGTAATTTTACGTTTCATATGATTTAGTGGATTTGACATCCTTTGTTGCAGCTAACCATTTTGCAAACATAATTGTGTGTTTTTGAGTTTTGTGTAGTTTTAGTTTTATGTAGTAATTCCAGACAGCCATCAGTTTGAATTTGTTTCTATACCATATCTGCTTTACCATTTCTGCTATTCAATTAAGCTGTAACAGCTAGGGAGAAAATCGTTCAAATGTATTTGGACATTAAAAAACTGCACATCACTTGTGTCAAAATGGTCAGCGAGAGGGAACACTTAATGATTCCTCGTGAAGGAAAGATTTGCAATAATAATGATATGGCCATTTAAGCAATGAAGTTAGAGACCAGCTTTGGTGACTGAAACTGTACTTTGACGGCGAAATGAATGTCTGATCACTATTATCAGGTTACTTATAGCTCAGCATTTCAAGATAGCCGGCTGATGATTTGTTGATTTGTTGAGTGGTAGCTCTGTGTGAAGAGCCTCCCTTCATGTGAAATGCTTCAACAGTTGAGAAAGAGATAGGAAAAGAGGTGCTGACACGAACCAGGACCTAGCCATCAGCATAACTCATGATCTAATGAGAGCTCTGTGTGAGAGAAAGCAGTGCCTGATGTACTCGTCCTGCTGTCTCTACATTCCTCTCAACAAATTTGCTGTACCTTGACTTTTGATCGCAGACATGTTCAACATTTACTGATAAAGTGGATACTGTAAGTGCAATTTTTTGATTCTATTGGATGGTAACATTTAGTTGTGTTTATATTTTATAAATCATGTGTTTTACAGTGAAATCAAAACAGCATTAGACATGAATTATGAGTTGCTGAATCGTTTAATATGAGCCTGATTCACAGGGATACTGGGATTTAAAAACAGATACCGCTTGCTTTTTCTGTAATGAAAGTAGTTTTTTGAACAATGCAAACATGATGCAACATTTGAAGCTAATTTGGGTGTTGGAGTAATTTCTTTAAAAAAAATCCAATTTAAAGTGCATGTATGTATTCTATTGATTAAATATGGCAAACAATTAGAGGCATGAAAATGTTTATTTATCAGGTGTGCAAAAATGTCAATATACTCAAAAATGTTATATTGAATTTACCAACATGAAATAAAGGAACGATGCACAAATGCATGAGGGATCACAATTATATCCAACAAATGACCTTTCCTTGTCAATGCAACTTCAAATTTTCTGCATGTAATGCTACTTAGAGCCTTTTCTTTCAGCTTCTCTGCCTACTTGGGCTGTTTTGTTTTTGCAGTCTTGCAAGGATTTTTTCCAAGTAAGTCATTCGGGAGTGGGATTTGTTTGCAGCTCCCCTTTCCGGTATTCACCATGGCTTAAGCTCCCATCTGGTTCTGCCTGAGAGTTCTTTGCTTCCCCGTTTCACTACAATATTGTTTGGAGTCATGAATTTTGAGCCAAGCTTTGATGACCAACCACAGTAGTGTGAGCTTCCTCCTACACTCAAACATAATGTTTTCTTCAGAGGAGTGCTAGTATCACGCAACTAGTACAGACCTGTAGAAAATATTTGGATAGGACCCACACTGACATCATTTATGGTGGGTGGTTTTTTGGTGCACCTTTCACTTGATTAATTCACTCTATATGTACATAATGAGAAAAGACTGTCACACAAAGCAGGCTAATTAAAGCCTGTTTGCATCTAATTCTTTATGTATGAGAAATGAATTTAAATTGTCCTCTATTGTATTGTGACACGGTCAATCTCATTTGGCAGACTCAATACTCTCTTTACAGCCTCCCTCTCAATGTGTAGCTAATCTCATTTTGGCACAGGTGAATTTTTATGACTAATAAGATCTTGGCTGTGACAGCTTTTGGACATTAACCCCCCCGCTATTGTCTCAAGGCTGACTATATTGGGGTTTTTTTCTTGTTGTCCAGAAATTCAGTGAAAAGATTTAAACCACCAATGTTTCATTCACATAACTGAGCCACACTGTTGCACAGGCTGACATTTATTACCATGAATATAGCCACTGTAATTTATTTTCAGTCAATGCTAAATACACTATCCTGCCGCCAGAAATACTCACCAGCCCACAAATTGTACTCTGTGTTTTGGTGTTGATATTTGGCACTGAGGCTCTGACCTTGTTACTCTACACCTTAAAGCACTATGTTGTTGTAAATTACAATAATTTTAACTCCCTTTTCCCCAGGGTGACATATTTTAAGTGCCAGCCATTGACTGTACTTTAGATTGACCCCTTGGTGTCTGGCTGCAACGTAGCTCATAAAACAAGCCTCATTTCAGTACACGGTACAATCTTAAAACTACTTCACAATGTACACATCAGATATAATTATCTTAAAGTTGATGTCTGTCATTTTAAGTAGTTCTTACCACGCTGGTGTGTATGTGTACTTGAAATTGCATTGGGCAGATGTATGAACGGGTCATCCATATCGCAGCCTCACATCCTGAACACAACTGTGCAGACTCTGACTTCAAATGACCTCTCCAGTACAAGATGGCAGCATCTGTGTCAGGAACATTTTTGTCATACATTTTTTCCTTGCAGTGGTGGTAAGTGGAGATGTGTCCTGAATATCCTAATACACAGCCAATCGGACCAACAGGTAAATGCTATGTTAATGCCAGTAAGAGAAATTATAAGAATAGCCTGCAGGTGAGCCGTGGGTCAGCAGTCAGGCAGCAAAAGAATTTGCAGAGCAGTGACAGCTGAAGTATATCACCTTGATTAAGAAGATAGATTGGACATTTGTTTTAATGAGACAAGTATGTTGTGCAGCTACAGAGTGGAGTGATGATTGGCTTCAGTTCATGGATCAACAGCCGAAAATAGCCTGCAACAAATACACAAATTACTGTTGTTTGAGAAACTTTTGCTGAAACTACAATGCCAGATTGTCTTATGAAATTACTGAGATTTTTTTTTTTTTTAATTGAACTATGTATGAGTATCCAGTGAAGGGTTAGGATCAGTATCCAGTAAAGATTTAAATCTCTTTTTAGGAACCAATTGGCTTGGGGTTCGGTGATAAGACAGGGCAGGGAAGTCAAAAATACTGTGAGATAAATGCACAGTTTTTCGTCTTTTCAATGCATTTGTTGAAAATAAAAAAAACATAGAATTCCGTCAGCGTTATTCTTTGAACATGCTGGGTCATTTAGGTGGGGCTCTACAAGAAATTTTAAAACTTTCAGTGGGATGTCACCATGTACTCATACTTCACATAGGCCTCCCTTTTCTTCAACAGCAAGCACAGCAATTCTTCATTTTCCCTTACCTACGTCTACCTACGCCTGAAAAGGTAATCTCATTGTTAATTCAGGTCAGACAGCAAATAATTTTTTGAATAGTTGATGCTGGGAATTTGTTGTCAGACTTTGCACCTTGTTAGCCCCTTGTGTGCCCTTAAACTTGCAGCTTCTTTTGCTTGACTTTGGGTATTCCTCAAGCCTTCACTTATTTTAGCATTAGAAACTTCCCTATCTGATCATAGGATAGTACAAATGCTACACATCTGCATAAGTAAATAGCTTAGCCACTGCTCATCACATACAGTTTTGTATATTGGAGTGCTAAGTCATGAGAATTTATTGATGAAAATGGCTTTGAAGTGCAATTGGCAATGATCATAGCTGTAGTTTATTATCATTGCTTGGCATCAGCAGTCCACAGCCAGTTTTTTTAACCTTGACTAATTTCAGACTTGTAGATCGGGCAAAACTGATTTCTCCAGTTGTCCACATTAGCTGTCAGTCCAGTGAGTCCCTGCGCTACTTAGCCCCACTTGGTACTGATAGGATGGCTCCCGAATGGATATTGTGCCTTGTGTGGGATAGGCTGAAAAATCTCTGTGAGGTCGAGGCGGTGACCCTGGCTTCTTGTGGTATAGAGGTGGATGGCCTGACCTATCTCTGGACCCAAGAACAGCCGGAGAGCAGGAAGAAGAGGAGGACGAAGGAGGTATGACTGAGAGACCTCGCTGAACCGTGGTGGAGTTGTAGACCCCCAAGTCAGCTTGTTGTCTTGATGCCATGGATGACGCTGGGTGTGGTACAACTGGTGTGACCGTGGCAGAGTTGGTGAAGTGAGCAGCAAAAGACTGGTACGGGACCCCCTCCACGCTATAGCGAGGATAGGGCTGCATTGTAGCCCACATGTTGCAATTTATTGAAGAGGAGTTGGTTAGGTCCTCTGTGTCCCCTCCCCCAGACCCAGACTCTGTTTCCATACTTCCATACATACAAGCCTCTCTAGATGTGATTGCCTCAGTGCAGTATGAATGAGACAGCAAGGGCGACTCATAGGAGGGAGCTGAACGAAAGTAATGCTCTTCAGAGACCGCAGACGATGTCTCCAGATACGGCCGCTTGCATCCAAGCTCCAGGTGTCGGGCATTATCTGCAAAATGACAAACTTAAATGCATTGTTCTTTTTAACCAGAAAGTACTTAATTAGCACTTCTGATTCTGTACAATACAATCGGAATAGTGGCTGAGAACATACCTCTGTGTTTGAAGCAGTGGTACAGAACACTGGGATCTCTGCTCTGAGGGAAGTGGTTCGACATAGGATCTTGGGAGTCAGAGTTAGACAAAGGAACTCCAGTCTCATACTGATAAGAGGACAGGATTTGAGGGTGCCCTGTGAGAACTCCTGCTCCGAGCTTCCCTGCTAGATGACTATGCGAGGAGATCAGCCTCTGGCGAACCATGTTCTTTGAAATCACTGGATATTCTTTTCTACACATCAGTGTTAGCAAAAAAAGAGGAAAGTAATCAGTTTTCCATTGATACAGTTACACTTGACACAATCTTTCAAGGAGATAACATAGATTTTAACAACTATTCACAGAAAAAACTAAACATACTGATGCAGGATTAGTTTTACTTTACTGGTTCGTTAATGTGAAACATACCCCTGTAGTCTTGACACACGCAGATCTCCTTCCTCACTACCCCGAAATCCTTTGGCAAATGGATTGTTTTCTATCTTCAACTGAGTGATCTAGAAGAGAGATATTTCATTTCAGAACTCATTTCTGTTTGGTATTAAACAAACCAATGATACAGCAATTTAAGTAACACAACAATTTTCAATCTTAAGTCCTTTGATTCGGTGCCCAGGGACCCCTGCACCAGCGACGCTATGATAGTTTAAGTTCATCAACCTACCTCTAAAGACTCATTATAACCTTTACACTCTCCAGCTTAGTCATACATTAATTGCATTTTGGACCAAAAAAGATGTCAAAGTAAGCATGTGTGATCTTTCTTCCCCTGAAAAATTAATAGCTAACACTCTCAAGTCTTACTTTTATGCTTTTTAAAGTGAAAATTTTCCATTAGCTTTACTTCAATGTTGGCAGTATACTGCACATTGCTGAAAGTTGATCTACCTTGTGGTTTTGATAAGAAGTTACGGAGATGAAGGCTGTCTCATGGAAGACATGAGTGCAGTAGGCTGTGTTCTTGGATCCAAAGGCGTTGTTCTCATCTGCTTTGACTATGTGTAGTCTGGGCTGGTACTTGTGCATGGAGTTCAGAATGATCTAGGAAAAGTAAAAAAAGGGGATACATTTTATTTTACCCTTGTTAAAGCACAATTTAAGAACAGAAACCTTGGTGTGGTACATTGGAGCTGCTGTCAAGATACCAGATGCATAAATGAACACTTTTTTTTCCATAATTCGTTTTTCACTACTAGCTTGCAAAAAGACCTAGAGACCATCTTGGGATGGGATTATATCAGCCTCAATGCCTGTCAACACTTGGATGTTCTGTCCTTTTAGTACTCAGTAGGCTTTACTTCACTACATGAATAGTTGATGATTACATTACCAAATACATCTTTGCACTCTGCTCTGATTTTGATCTCAATTACACACCTGTAAAGTTTTATAACTGCACCTCGCATTGTTGTGACACTATGGAGTGAACAAAGTCTGTCCACAGACACACGAAAGACAGACATACATTCATATTCTATCCGAACAACTGATTATAGACCTCTTATCAATGACACATTATACATTCATAACAAACCATGTTTCATAACTTGTGTTTCTTTTATCAAACAAGAAAATGATTCAACAAAACCAGTAAGAAAAAATATCTACTCACAGAATGTACCTTCCAACACTTTTCATTGATTACAGCCCAAGTGTTCAGGTTTTAATATTTTGTTTTAATATTTTCATCCTGTAGCTGGCCAGACTCAAGCTGAATGTGCACACAGCCTCTTTTAACAATAGTATGGTATCAGGTTTACAAAATCTTTCCCCAGGCATGTTAACACCAGGCAAAATACTTACAACCTCTTTTGTAGGACCAGGTCAGTCCCAGGGGGCTGATAATAGGAGAGGAAACACTAACAGCTCTGGTAGGACTGGTAAGGACTCTCCACATTATATCGTTTCTGCTCTTTGGAGAATCCAATCTACGACATCTTACTTCAAGTAAAGACTGTTTCAAATCGGCCTCTTTTTTGAGGCAGGGATTCACTTCACAGTAAATTACATTACAGCCACTGATTGCATGCATATTGAGACTAGAGTATGAGTTACTGATGGGACATTATGCAAAAAGCAGTTCATGATAACTGCATCACATCAAATGAACTGCACAACTTTTTTTCAATTGAGTCTTTTCTCACAAGTGTCAATGGGAAACACAGCTGCCGCTAGTAAAATTCATAATGAGTAAAAGTTAAGCTTACCCATTTTCTATGCTTAGCTAATGAGCACGCAGTGATAATAGACAGCATTACTGTCAATGCCTGCCAACTAGCACACCTAAATATAACCACAGTTACTTCTATTAGTTGCAGCTGTTTCTCCAGCGCTGTGGAAGATTTGTTAAAGGTTTAAAGAAGCGTGTGATGTGTGAAACATCTTTTCCCAAGGAACCTTTTTTATTTATTTATTTATTTTATTTACAAAACAATTCAAAGTACAATATATGCAGATAGTAATGTTCCCATGCAATAACCTCATGTCTTGTAAAATGGGATACCCCAGAAGCTT